>CM068476.1:236926-244426 GCA_034769265.1 Remorina albescens | reverse complement strand
AATTTAATCTGCCTATTGATCGCTATGATTACAAGAAGTAAGTCCTCTCAGGTTGCCAAGGAGATGGTCAAGGCTCAGACATTTTGAATGACAGCGCTTTAACGTGGTTTTCTCTTCCCCCTCTTTTCATTTTAAACAAAGATAATCTGAAAATCCTAAAACATCTGCAACTTGAACCAGAACCAGAATCGGTGTCGCAGAGTAACTGACTGTCTCCTCTATGCTTTGACAGTTTCCTCCCCCCAGTCCACGTGGGCGTGTTGTGTCCATGCAGAGGTTGGAGGTCACAGACAGACGTGACGTCAACACGACACGCAGGAATGTTGTGGATGCAGGAATGAAGTGAAGCCCACCGTGGTTAAAATAAAGACGCCAAAATAATCGAAAATAAACTTAGTGAACCATCTGTCCAATGAAACGCTTCCAAAAAGAAAACAAACAAAAAATCCTAAGAGTCAAAAATCAAATTATCAACTAAAATTTATGAAATTTGGATGAAAGATTAAAAAGAACAACAAAAAAACAACAACCAAAAAACAGAAAGCAGCTGAACGAGAAGCAAGCAGGGATGGATGAAGCCAGAATATCACTCTCTCTCTTTTCTCATTCTCTCCATCCCCACCTCTAGCTTTTCACCTGTCTCTCTCTCTCTCACCTGTCTGTCCACTTCCTGTCTTTCTCTCTACCTGAGCAGGTGAAAGTTCCATCCTAAAGACAAAAGAAAGGAAAGGGGTCTCACCCAGAATGGCCGTCGGTACGAAGGGGTCTGCCGCCAGGACATCGGTGTGGGGGGCAGACAGAGAGAGAGAAAGACAGGACAAAGGAAAGAGAAAAGAAGAGTCAGCTCCCTACAGCTCAGCTCCCTTTACTTTGGACCAACTGTGGCTGAATGCCGGCACAGTCGGGTCAGGACCGGGTCTGAACTGGCGTAGGCAGTTCACCAGACTGAACCTGCTCTAGCGGTTCTCATCAGCACTCTTGCGTTGACACCTGCAGCCGGACCCTCATCAGTCCACCAATCAGGAGAGCCCTCTTTAAGGCTATAACTAACCTGCACCTACCAGACCGGAGAAACCAGGTCCACTAAGGTCCAAATGGTCATTTCTATCGTCAATAAGTCAATCAGTCAATCAACCAGCAAACCAATCAATCAATCAATCAATCAAGTCACCACATCTGGTGACCACAGATATGAGGCTCCATTCAGACTGGACTCCTCAGTTCTGACGGGGAAACACCAAAATACTGGTCTGATGGGAACCATCTGCTCCAGGTTCGGGTTCTGTTTGAACCTGGACCTGTCTAGTCCCTGTCAGGAGCTGGATGTGGTCCAGTCTGAATAGTCCCTCAGAGTCCATCTGGTCCCTTTTACCTGGGTAGTAGGAGTTGGGGACAGTGGTGCTGATGGTGTTGGTCTTCAGGGTGAAGGAGGACGGAGACGACACAGCTGGACAGAGACACAACGGACACAACAGACACAACAGACACAACAGACACAAGGTCAGGACTCTTCGTCAAGACACAGCCATCATCATCATCATTTTTCTCAGAGTCTTCCCCAGTTTATCTCAGTTTGTCTCAGTTTATCTCAGTTTATCTCAGTTTGTCTCAGTTTGTCTCAGTTTGTCTCAGTTTATCTCAGTTTGTCTCAGTTTATCTCAGTTTGTCTCAGTTTGTCTCAGTTTGTCTCAGTTTATCTCAGTTTGTCTGTTTATCTCAGTTTATCTCAGTTTATCCCAGTTTATCTCAGTTTGTCTCAGTTTATCTCAGTTTGTCTCAGTTTATCTCAGTTTGTCTCAGTTTGTCTCAGTTTGTCTCAGTTTATCTCAGTTTGTCTCAGTTTATCTCAGTTTATCTCAGTTTATCTCAGTTTGTCTCAGTTTGTCTCAGTTTATCTCAGGTTATCTCAGTTTGTCTCAGTTTGTCTCAGTTTGTCTCAGTTTATCTCGGTTTATCTCGGTTTGTCTCGGTTTGTCTCGGTTTGTCTCGGTTTATCTCAGTTTATCTCAGTTTGTCTCAGTTTATCTCAGTTTATCTCAGTTTGTCTCAGTTTATCTCAGTTTATCTCAGTTTGTCTCAGTTTATCTCAGTTTGTCTCAGTTTATCTCAGTTTATCTCAGTTTGTCTCGGTTTGTCTTCGTTTGTCTCAGTTTATCTCAGTTTGTCTCAGTTTCATGTCATCATCTGATTGTGTATCTTTGTCTCTTCTCTGTGAAATAAACAACAGATGTGTGTTCTTGTTTTTGTGTACTCACTGCGTCCATTCAGTGTGTGAGTGTGTGAATCTGCCATGGTTGTGTGTTGGGATGTGTTGACCATCAGAGTCATTTCCTGTCTGGAGCTCAGAGTTTCCTTCCTCTTCTTTGTCAATTTCCTGCAGAGACCAAAACAAGCAAATGCACATCAGTTACTTTTTACACAGTCCAGGTCCAGATCCTAGTCCAGGTTCAGGTCCAGGTCTTGGTTCTGGTCTCACCATGTAGACTTGACCATTATCCACATCTTTTACCTGCATAGTTAGTTCTATTCTCTCTCTCTCTGTTCTCGGTTGGTGTCTCTCGCCCTGAGGCACAGAGCCGATGCTCACAGTGAGTAATGTGCTCTCTGACACACACACACAGACGGCTGTTGTATTTAGAGCTGACTCTGTGGATTTGCTTTTTTAAGGTGGAATTAGTGGTTTTTGAGATGTAGTTTTAAAGCGTTCTGTTAAGGTGGTCAGAAGTGTTTCTAATCTAATTTCCTCAGTTAAGGTGGTATGACCTTTAAGGCTTTGTGCTTCGTGTTTGATAGTTCTGTAATCTTTTCTTTGTTAAGGTGGTATGACAAGCATTTCCGGAATTAAAGGTGGTATTAATCTGTCTTGTCTTTGTCTGTAGAACCTGGTGTGGGCAGATTATGATTTTTTGAAGGTAGAATTTTTCCTGCATCATTCCCGTGTTAGGGTGGAACAGTGTTTTTTGTCTGTCTGGTGAATTTAAGGTGGTATGACTTGTTTTAATGAGCTGTAACTAAACTGAGATAAGGCGGCATTCTGCTGTAAATGCAGAAATTCACTCATAAATTACTAAATTAGTTCTGCTTTTTAAATATATGAGCCATAAAAATCACACACACACTCTTGATCTGATTTCTTCTTCCTGTCTTGAACATCTACATGGAGAACCTGCTCAAAGTATCAGCTCTTTCTTCCTCAATCTTAAAGCTCTTTCAGTTCAGCTTCTCCAACCATCATCTTGTGTAACTGCAGTCACAAAAACATCCTTTCAGCCGCTCGTCTGTCCATCTGCTATCATCCAACACACACACACTGAAAAACACTCAGTTCATTTTAAAGGCTTGATGCATTTTCTCTCTTTCTATTGCGAGTGTGTGAATAAAAAGAAACATCCATTTGTCTGATTGCACACACACACACACACACACACACACACACACAGAGTAGAGTTTAACCCTGACCTGAAAAAAGTAGAAGGAAAAAATAGTGAAATATATAAATATAAAAAAAGGCTTTTAAACTGAAAAGTAAGACATCAGTGGAAACTGTGTGAGTGGAGGTTAAGATGGAGGACGGTGAAAGTGCCCTGAGGCGAGGCGCTGCCCTCCTCCTCCTCATGTCTCCTTTTTCTTCTTCTGTGGTTCAGTCGGACAGTAAAACCCTGCAGCGTTTCTTCTTCTCTGAGTCAGAGCTGAACTCACAAACATCTGCAACAGAAAAACCTGTCTGCTGTTCGACGCCCCAATCCTGATCCTGAACCATCCTGATCCTGAACACTGCTGATCCTGAACACTGCTGATCCTGAATGCTCCTGATCCTGAACACTGCTGATCCTGAACACTGCTGATCCTGAATGCTCCTGATCCTGAACACTGCTGATCCTGAACACTGCTGATCCTCAATGCTCCTGATCTTGAATGCTCCTGATCCTGAACACTGCTGATCCTGAACGCTCCTGATCCTGAATGCTCCTGATCATCAATGCTCCTGATCATCAATGCTCCTGATCATCAATGCTCCTGATCTTGAATGCTCCTGATCCTGAATGCTCCTGATCCTGAACACTGCTGATCCTGAACGCTCCTGATCCTGAACACTGCTGATCCTGAACGCTCCTGATCCTGAACGCTCCTGATCCTGAATGCTCCTGATCATCAATGCTCCTGATCATCAATGCTCCTGATCTTGAATGCTCCTGATCCTGAATGCTCCTGATCCTGAACACTGCTGATCCTGAACGCTCCTGATCCTGAACGCTCCTGATCCTGAATGCTCCTGATCCTGAATGCTCCTGATCCTGAATGCTCCTGATCATCAATGCTCCTGATCATCAATGCTCCTGATCATCAATGCTCCTGATCTTGAATGCTCCTGATCCTGAATGCTCCTGATCCTGAACACTGCTGATCCTGAACACTGCTGATCCTCAATGCTCCTGATCTTGAATGCTCCTGATCCTGAACACTGCTGATCCTGAACACTGCTGATCCTGAATGCTCCTGATCCTCAATGCTCCTGATCTTGAATGCTCCTGATCCTGAACACTGCTGATCCTGAATGCTCCTGATCCTGAATGCTCCTGATCTTGAATACTGCTGATCCTGAACACTGCTGATCTTGAATGCTCCTGATCCTGAATGCTCCTGATCCTGAACACTGCTGATCCTGAACACTGCTGATCCTGAATGCTCCTGATCCTGAATGCTCCTGATCCTCAATGCTCCTGATCTTGAATACTCCTGATCCTGAACGCTGCTGATCCTGAACGCTCCTGATCCTCAATGCTCCTGATCTTGAATGCTCCTGATCCTGAACACTGCTGATCCTGAATGCTCCTGATCCCGAATGCTCTGGTGTGTGTGTGTGTGTGTGTGTGTGTGCGTGTCATGACATCATCAGTGAGGTGTCAGGGGTTGACTGATTTAGCAGCACTTATCATGAACACATACACACATGCTCCATGTCAAGGCTAATCTATGCTAATCTAATGAGCGACAGGACAATGCTGTTAGTGATAATGGATGTTAGAGTGTGTGTGTGTGTTTGTGTGCGTGTCTGCTTGTGTGTCGGTGTGTGTGTGTAGGTGAATCTTTTCTCCTTGTAACGCTCATTTGATCAGACAGGTTTATTACAGCCAGCTAATTCTATTAACCCCGCTCCACTGCACGCGCACACACACACACACACACACAAACACCCAGCTGTAGGTGTGTGTCCTTCAGGACTATAAACCTGTGTCTGTGTGTGCTGTCCACATAATTTTGGTTGGTCTTTATCAACAACACTGTAAATACCTGTGACCATGGCAACTGCACACAACAACCGTAAATTCAAGAAGACGCAACATGAAAAACAAACAAACAAAAAACTTAATTGTTGGACACATGCTGCCCTCTGACACTGAAGCAGGACGAGTTTGCTCTTTTTGTTCTGACAGAAAAATGGCGGGAAACAGCGGCCATGTTTCTGTCAACGTGAGTTGAAGTGATGAGTAAAATTAAAGGCCGTCCGTAACAATCCAATTAATCTGTCAGCTGCTGACACGAAACAGCTCAGTCTGTTCTTCGTTGTTGTTGTGTGTCTGTGTTGTTTGTTGTTGTGTTGTGGATTTAGCCCATTAGCTCCTCTTCTCATTCAGATGTTAATAACTGACATCAGTCTGTCATCTGTTAAACTTTAAAATCAAAGTAGTGCTGAGGCCAGGCGTCAGAGGTCAGAGGTCATGAGTTAAAGGAGCCATTTGTAGGTTTTGCTATTGCTACATCGCTAACGTTAGCATTAGCAGCTGTTTACAGTCGCCAACATCTGTCCCCAGATGTGGAAACAAACACAGATGTTGTGCACTAGCATCAGGGACTGAACAGGTCTGAACAGGGACCGGGATTTTAATCACCCCGGCCGTTAGGTGACGCGCTGCTCTGGAGGGGAGGGTCTACTTCATGTCATGAGCGGTGGAAGGTTAAAGTGTCTGATCACCCTGCAGCCTCTGTGGCTGAATATTCAGCTTCCTGTTTTCACTCCTGCTGTAATGAATCTGACTACCTCTAGATATTTACTTAATTCAAAAGTCAACAGTGAAATCTGCTGCCTCACAAAATGAATGTTTTAATGTAAAACTTGATAGAAGTTTAGCTAGTTTTAACCTACTCACTCAGGTGCAAAGGCGCAAAATTCGGAACACCAGTTATTTTCAACAGAGCAGCAACTCAAAGAAAGCCGTGTGTGTGAAATATAAATGTGTGTCTCTGTAGCCTGAAGCCATTCAGCTCAAGTCGACTCAGGAGAAGAAGAATAAAACGTTCTTTCATCTAAATTTCTCTCTCATCTTTGACGTTCTCCAAACACAGAAGCTTTTCTCTGTGTTTAAGTGTGTGTGTGTGTGTGTGTAAAGGAAAATCATGTGTGTATTCTGTGTATATAGAGTGTGTCCCACTGGGCTTGGGTGTTTGATGTTGGAGAATAAATCGGGTCCACACACAGTTTAATGGTGATTACAGCTGCAATCTGCTCCATTATTCCTCACTGTCACTGAGCATGTGCAGAAACCACTGTGCCTTTGATGTGAACATGTGACCTGGAGTCACAGCTCCAGGCTCCACTCACTTTAAATGATCAGTTTTTATCTGATTATCTGATATTGATCATCTTCCGGCAGGCTGCTGCTGAAGCTGATGATAATGATTGTATCCATGATATTAACCCTTCGATTCCTATCGTCCATCTGGACTTTCTGCTTATTTTAACCACAGACGGTCCAGAAAGTGTCCTGTCAGTGATTGCTTTTGTACATTTTTCCAGAACACTTCGAACCTTCAATATCCAGAAGTTTACCGTACGTCGAAAGAATGTATTAATAGTTAACAACGAAGGAACGGATTCGGCAATTTCTGGCAACAGCACAAGTGGAATTACTGTAGTGACCCTACATTGGCTGTGAAGCACAACTCCCCAGCTTTCAGAAACAGCTGGCATTTCTCCGACAGAGCAAATATTTGCGAATTTACGGTAATTCGAAGTGCAGTGGCGGCTGGCGACACAGTCGGTTTACCAGGGTTAATGAATGTTTCTGATTAATTGTTGATAACAAACTTAATATCTGTTAGTAGTTCAGGTCAGATGATAATAATATTTTACTGGTCGTTACTGTTACTAACTTTGTTCAAGGAGGTAAATAATATTAATTACTGTCTCAAGTAATGAATAATATTTTCTTTTATAATCTTATTTAAGAAAGTTCATGATGGTAATTAATATTGACCGATTTAATAATATTGTATAATTATAAGATGAATTAACACAGTGTCCCAGTAACATTTAACAACTAGCCTTGATATCAGGGTCACTGTCCATGATTATTAATTAGCATTCATTTTAACTACAAAGCCTCAGCAGAACAAAAGGAGTTTCTTCAAAAAGAAGTTTGACAGTTAAAAGGAACAAACAACTGGGTGTGCGTACAGTGTGTATTGTGAATTACAATGTGTGTGTCTGCATCATTCTTA
>CM068476.1:226926-231926 GCA_034769265.1 Remorina albescens | reverse complement strand
AGTAAAATTTACTCCAGACCTCTCATAACTCCAACTGCTTAAAGCTTCACCTTTCAAACCTTCAGAATAAAATGTTTCCTGTTCCTGGTAAAACAAGAAGGTTTTCAAAATCAAAAAACTTAGTTTAAAATTAAAATCTGCCTTACAAAGTAAAAAACGAGACATTTTCAAATAAAAGTATTCTTAATATGTCAAATAAAAATGTTACTTCCACCTTTCAAAACAAAACGTCCTTTATGGATAAAATATGGTGCTGAGGCGTGCAGCGAGCTGCTGACGTTAGTCTGTGGCCAAAGGTGGGGAACTCAAAGTGTCTGAATCTTCTCGGCCAAAATGAAATCTTTGAACTTTTGAAAACAAAACAGAAATCAGCACTTTTCAAAATAAATGATACCCGATCATTTTCAAAACTAAAGGAACCGAATAGAACAGAATTAAAAAGAGGATGTAATGCACACCTTAAAGAATAAAATCCCCTTTTACACATTTAACTGTAAAACATACCCAGTACCTTTCAAAATAAAATAAATAAATATATTATCTTACCTTTAGTTGCCACTCGCACACAGTCAATCTTTGTCTCCTGTGAGAGAGAGAAGCTAATTAGTTTCCCGTCAACACCAGTGTCGACATATCAGCTGTCATATCTGGACAATACACACAAGCAGGCAGACACACACAGTGAGTGATTCAGGTTTGGAGAAAGGCGAGAGAGAACATCTTGTGTCTTTCTGGTTTTAACAAACAGACGACAAATTAACCACAAGAGCTCATGAATATTCATGCTCACACACACACACACACCTTGATCTGTGGCGCAGCGGCAGTAAAAAGCTCTACTGTTGCTGCATTATTCAACACACATCAATTAAACCTCCCAGCGTCAATAATTAACACACAACACAATACAATGTGTGTAACAGTGAACAATTATCATTTTTACACACGTAAATCACACACACACACACAAACACAGAGCCCCCACAGCAGCTTATTAGTGTCGCTGGTCAGGCTATTGGAACTGCTGATCTCTACTCCTATTAAACTGTCTGTGTGTGGCCTCTGTGTCGCTCCTCTGATTCTTCGTGACAGAGAGCAGAAAAAAGGAGGAAGACGAATCAGAGTGATGAAGCTTTGTTTCACTTTGTGACACGACCAATGATGTCAGGCTCTGCCGCTCTGTCTGATTGGACAATTCTGACTCTGATGAACACACTGTCTCCACATTGAGGTGCTTTAAACACACACACACACACACACACACCATGACTTTGTCTGTGAGAATAATCTGTTAATCCTGACCCAGAGGCTCATAGGCTGCAGAGCTGTGACATCATAATGACATCATTAAAGCAGGAGATGGTTGCCTGTGTTACCTGAGGACAGGTGAACTCACCCCATTGGCCGTGCTGACGGCCTGATAGTAGATTCCGTAGCTCTTATGAGGCAGCAGGGGAGCGTTCCAGTAACCGCCGTAGGTCCTGTTGTCACCTGATTAAACACACACAGGTGAGGGAGTCATTTCCTTTCCTGATTTACAAACATTTAAAACTAGTTTTTAGTTGACGAATCAGCAGTGAGCACCAAACCTTCCTTCTATCTACTGACCATTAGGGGGCGATGCCACTGGTTGCAATAAAGAAGCCAGACTGTATTGAAGTCTATAGGAAAATGTCCCTCCTGCTCCTCAGTAAACGTTTTCCTGATGAGTTTATGGTCTCAGTCTCTAGTTTACAGTCTTCAATACAACATGATGTTCATTTTTAAATGAGGCTCCATTTAGAGGAAACAGACATGATACTTGCTAACAGGAACTAGATCTTATGTATAATGAGCCTTTATGTAACCTTGTCATGATTGGGCACAATATAAATAAATTTGATTTGATTTGATTTGAACAAACAAACATACAGACTCATTCAACTGACTGACCATCTGTTGAACACAAACGTTAGCCTCTGAGAGCTAACTAGCGTACAAGTTTCCAGGTAACATAAAGTGTGACTGACCGACACAGAAAGGCACCGGTGATCGCAGCTCGCTCATGGGCAGCTCGGCGCTGAAGTAATACTGGGGAGTTGAGGCAGTGTGGCGTTCTGGAAGTGAATGGGCACCGGGTAACAGCGCAGGATCTCTGCTGTGCCCCTCCTCTGCCTGCGGGGGCGCTCCTCCTCCACCACCACCTGGTACTTACTGAACACACAACACCAACCATCACTGCACTGTGGCTGTAGGCCAGTCAGACAGACAGACAGACAGTCAGACACACAGACAGAAAGTGAGACAGTCAGTCAGTCAGACAGTCAGTCACACAGACAGAAAGTGAGACAGTCAGTCAGTCAGACAGTCAGTCACACAGACAGAAAGTGAGACAGTCAGTCAGACAGACAGACAGACAGTCAGACAGACAGAAAGTGAGACAGTCAGTCAGACAGACAGACAGTCAGTCACACAGACAGAAAGTGAGACAGTCAGTCAGTCAGACAGACAGACGGTGAGTCAGACAGAAAGAAAGACAGACAGGACAGTCAGTCAGAGAGAGGACTTGCTTGTTAGCTAGTTAGCTCCTTTTAGCTAGGTGCTGTAAGTGCAGTTAGCACTGTAGGAGGTAACGTCAACATCAAGATGATGATGTCATGTCAGCGTCATCAGACAAAGTCTGACATGCAGTCAGAGTTGGGCCATTTGAATACACACTATCTGGGTGCATTATGGGATGTTGAGGACCCCCCACCACCAACATTTACCCATGATTCACTTCCTGTCTGAGTCACTGCTAAATCCTGACTGAGGGTGAGACATCAACCAATCAGACAGACAGCTACCTGTTAGCTAACAGGTGACAGGTGTTGAACTCGACTGATGCTGCTCATAACTTTAGCCGCGTGTCTCCGGTCTTTTGACGGAACTCGCTCTGAGGGATCAGCTGATCGACACTTCCCGTTTCCCATCCCAGTCACAGAATGATAGAGCTGCACCTGAACGCAACACTGTCAGCTACAGTGGCGTTTGTGTCCTCGGGGACTTCGGAAACAATAGTTCTGTTTTTCACAGGAACCAGGTTCAGGACATAAGTCATATATATATATACAGACGCACACACACTCCACTGAGGGCGTGGCCGGTGAAACTGCAGCATTGTCACATTTCCTGCTGGACAGGAAACTAAAGGAGGACAGGAAGGCACATAAACACACTGTAACACACACACACAGTATTGTTTAATTCCCCACAGAGGAAACAGATTCGATCACGTGTCTTTCCTCCTCCTTTCTTTCCGTGGTTCTCTCCTCCCCCTCACATCTGTCTCTCTCTCTTTATCTCTTTTCTTCCTCTATGTCTTTGACAAACCATCTCCAATCACATTTCTTCACACTCTTGTTTTGTGTGTGTGTGACAATAATCTGATTACAGCTGCAGGTTGCCGGCGGCAACACCTTTTGTCCTGCAATCTGAGGCTCTTCGACATCAGGATGCCTGTGTTCTTGTGTGTCAGTGTGTGTTGGTGCGTGTGTGTGTGTGTGTGCGCGCCTGAAGGCCGACACACACTCTGGTGTCAGAGGAGACAAAAGCAAAGTTAAATATAAACACACAAACATGAAATCGTTTCTCAGAGCAGCATCAGTTCAATCAGATGGATTTCACATCAGCCATCATGTCAATTAACACACCCCACATCTCACACACACACACACACACACACATCCATGTTTTATGTGTCATTGATTGTTTCACTGCGGAAAAGACTCGAGTGATGAAGACTCTTTTGGTGATCTTCATCATCAGGTGGCCTCGCATACAAACCTTTAATGTAAAATAACCTTTACTGTGTTTTTGAGGTTTTCCGTAGTGTTCTGTTTAGTCAACATTAAATACATAAATACAGCAATGAAAAGAAAGCCTGAAATAAACTAGGCTATAAATGAAGAAATATGTAAAAATATTTAAAACTACATATAATAATATAATTGAGTTGGTGAATAAATACAAGTATAAATAATTTTCTTTTTAGTAGGGATGGTACCATTAACCAGTTTTACTATTAACTGGTTTTATTATTAACTGCAATTTAAAATATCCAAATGATTCAACTATAAAGGCTGAGAAATACAGATTAAAGGAAGCCAAGTGACGGTATTAAAGTTAAATTACTGTTGAGCTACCTGCACTGCAGCCCCTGCAGCTGCAACAAAAGGCTCTCAGCAAAACGCCCCAGAATACACAGGGTTGTTTTGTTTTAAGGGACTGGCACTGATTAAAGTTGATGCACATGCCAGCTAAATTGCCAATGAAGCTAACGCTGCTACAGGCACAATTAAAGAAAGAGCAGGGGAGCTGTGTCCACCTAAAAAATTTGTGAATCTCTTGTGAGTGTGGGAGTATTCTGGTTAGAAAAGGATGAGCAGGGAGTTGTTCAAGATGACAACCACCCAATCTGCAAAAACACCTACCAACATATCCAATTTGGTACAACACCTGTGTGATCACCATCCACTCACAATGAAAGGTACAACAGTGTGTGGTCTACCACTGGTGTGCCTGAGAGTGTGTGTGCACCCGTACATGTTAAATAAATAAAACTATTATAAACTATTAAAAATGAATAAAATCATCAGTTATTATGACAATTAATAATCATCACATCTCTACCTTTTTTTATATATTTCAGGGGACTTTTATTTTGTAAAGATACAGCTCTTCCATATATTATATTTATATGTATGATGTTCAGATTAGGGGGCGTGGCCACCCTAATCAATAACTGATAGATGGCTGTGAATAGATGATTTACAGTGACGCGGTGACCTTTGACCCTATTCAGTGAGTCTGAACATAGAACTTGTGTGTGTGTTTGACTGTTGAAGGTGTATGTGTCCTGTCAGTGTGTGTGTGATTGACATATTAGCTGTTAATCCTGGCGTTAGCAGCACGCTCTGATTAGCCCCGCCTGCTGGTTGTTAATTAACTAAATCCATCGTTACACACTGACGACGGAGAGC
>CM068476.1:220014-226826 GCA_034769265.1 Remorina albescens | reverse complement strand
GTCCGGTCTGATAGGGCGGGGCCTCCCGGTCCGACTCCCGCTGCTTGTAGTGGGACTGGACCCAGGCTGCTGGTCTCACTTGTCATGGTGTGACTGTCATCTGGGGAGGCAAGGGGGTCCAGTCAGTGAGGGATGACACCTGGACGTGGTACGGACTGGACCAGACTGACCTGGGTCCTGAATCCAGGATGCCCTTTAGATCGCCTGTGAGGTTTCTCCTGGTTTAAGGTCTGACTTGGACCTCAGTATCAGTTAAATAAGGGACTGAGTTCTGGTCTTGTCCTTAGGTTCCACAGCAGAGCAGGTTTTGGCTCACTCTGGACCTGACTTGTCAGCTGGGTTTGCTACTACTGAGAACCAGGAACCGGGTCTCCCAGGTTCAGACATGGAGACTTGTCACCTTGTCCCAGAGACCCGTAGCTGAAGTTAGACAGGAAACATAGCTGGGTCTAATTATTGATAAAGTGACTGGTAATAATCAGAGAACTAATCAGATCGCTAATCAATAATCGAGCAAAATCAGATTCTGATCAATCTGGTCCGTTATTAACATCCAGCCCTGGTCCACATCCATGGCTACCATGTTTGTTACCACAACAACACAAATGAATGGCCACACGCATCACGTGACATCACATCACATGACCAGAGGGAGGATGGTGATTGGCCTTAGTTTCTTTTCACACTGCTGCTGAAAATATCGATCACATATCAATATCTGTCCAATCAAAGGAGAGGAACTAAGTGCTGGTCCAGATGTGGTCCAGGTTCTAGGAGCTGCAGTGTGAAAAGACCAGAGTTCAGAGTCCATGAACAGAACAGACCTCGACCTTTGACCCCTGAAAACCCGCCCACCACTCTGGGATGAACATTTCAACAACTGGGCGGACACACCTTCCTCTACTCTCTCTAACTCTGTTCTTATTGGCTAGCCTGGGGGCTGACTGACCAATCAGAAACTCTCTAACCCAAACAGCCAACCAATCGGGAGATGGGTGATGTGGTGCTTTATGATTGGATGGATGAAACAACCACAACAGCGATAACTGGAACCAATCAGAGGTGGAGAGACGGACAGAGTTGACTCCTGATTGGTTTGATGTGAAATGGTGGGAGGAGTTAAGGATTTTGATGTCACAATTTCACAGAGGGGTAAACATGAGGTTTCGCCATGCTAACTGATGACATCACAGCAGGTGGTGGTTGTTGCTCCATGCACAGCGGTGACCCCCCCCAACATGAGTTCCTCCCCAAATTTAACCACTTACCATTAATGGGCACTTTACAGAGAAGAGTGGAAGAGAAGAAGAGAGAGGACACATAAGCAACAACTTACGCTTTAAGCTCACTAGCCTCCTGCTAACACATAGTGAGCACAAAACAAACAGAAAACTAGCACCTAGTGTTACATCTCTTTTTGAAATCCTAACAGCTAGCAGCAGGTGCCTTAGCTAACCTGGCTAATGGTAAGACTCAGCTAATGTCAAACCCTAAAGCCTGAATTAACCTAGCCCAAGAATTTAGCTAGCCTGAGGGAGTTTAGCTAACCCTAGGAACATTTTGTCAGACAGAAATTAATAAATGTGAATAAATTTAATTTATAAAATTTAATCTGCCTATTGATCGCTATGATTACAAGAAGTAAGTCCTCTCAGGTTGCCAAGGAGATGGTCAAGGCTCAGACATTTTGAATGACAGCGCTTTAACGTGGTTTTCTCTTCCCCCTCTTTTCATTTTAAACAAAGATAATCTGAAAATCCTAAAACATCTGCAACTTGAACCAGAACCAGAATCGGTGTCGCAGAGTAACTGACTGTCTCCTCTATGCTTTGACAGTTTCCTCCCCCCAGTCCACGTGGGCGTGTTGTGTCCATGCAGAGGTTGGAGGTCACAGACAGACGTGACGTCAACACGACACGCAGGAATGTTGTGGATGCAGGAATGAAGTGAAGCCCACCGTGGTTAAAATAAAGACGCCAAAATAATCGAAAATAAACTTAGTGAACCATCTGTCCAATGAAACGCTTCCAAAAAGAAAACAAACAAAAAATCCTAAGAGTCAAAAATCAAATTATCAACTAAAATTTATGAAATTTGGATGAAAGATTAAAAAGAACAACAAAAAAACAACAACCAAAAAACAGAAAGCAGCTGAACGAGAAGCAAGCAGGGATGGATGAAGCCAGAATATCACTCTCTCTCTTTTCTCATTCTCTCCATCCCCACCTCTAGCTTTTCACCTGTCTCTCTCTCTCTCACCTGTCTGTCCACTTCCTGTCTTTCTCTCTACCTGAGCAGGTGAAAGTTCCATCCTAAAGACAAAAGAAAGGAAAGGGGTCTCACCCAGAATGGCCGTCGGTACGAAGGGGTCTGCCGCCAGGACATCGGTGTGGGGGGCAGACAGAGAGAGAGAAAGACAGGACAAAGGAAAGAGAAAAGAAGAGTCAGCTCCCTACAGCTCAGCTCCCTTTACTTTGGACCAACTGTGGCTGAATGCCGGCACAGTCGGGTCAGGACCGGGTCTGAACTGGCGTAGGCAGTTCACCAGACTGAACCTGCTCTAGCGGTTCTCATCAGCACTCTTGCGTTGACACCTGCAGCCGGACCCTCATCAGTCCACCAATCAGGAGAGCCCTCTTTAAGGCTATAACTAACCTGCACCTACCAGACCGGAGAAACCAGGTCCACTAAGGTCCAAATGGTCATTTCTATCGTCAATAAGTCAATCAGTCAATCAGTCAATCAACCAGCAAACCAATCAATCAATCAATCAATCAAGTCACCACATCTGGTGACCACAGATATGAGACTCCATTCAGACTGGACTCCTCAGTTCTGACGGGGAAACACCAAAATACTGGTCTGATGGGAACCATCTGCTCCAGGTTCGGGTTCTGTTTGAACCTGGACCTGTCTAGTCCCTGTCAGGAGCTGGATGTGGTCCAGTCTGAATAGTCCCTCAGAGTCCATCTGGTCCCTTTTACCTGGGTAGTAGGAGTTGGGGACAGTGGTGCTGATGGTGTTGGTCTTCAGGGTGAAGGAGGACGGAGACGACACAGCTGGACAGAGACACAACGGACACAACAGACACAACAGACACAAGGTCAGGAGTCTTCGTCAAGACACAGCCATCATCATCATCATTTTTCCCAGAGTCTTCCTCAGTTTATCTCAGTTTGTCTCAGTTTATCTCAGTTTGTCTCCGTGTATCTCTGTTTGTCTCGGCTTGTCTCAGTTTATCTCAGTTTATCTCAGTTTATCTCAGTTTATCTCAGTTTATCTCGGTTTGTCTCAGTTTATCTCAGTTTATCTCAGTTTGTCTCAGTTTGTCTCAGTTTGTCTCAGTTTGTCTCAGTTTGTCTCAGTTTCATGTCATCATCTGATTGTGTATCTTTGTCTCTTCTCTGTGAAATAAACAACAGATGTGTGTTCTTGTTTTTGTGTACTCACTGCGTCCATTCAGTGTGTGAGTGTGTGAATCTGCCATGGTTGTGTGTTGGGATGTGTTGACCATCAGAGTCATTTCCTGTCTGGAGCTCAGAGTTTCCTTCCTCTTCTTTGTCAATTTCCTGCAGAGACCAAAACAAGCAAATGCACATCAGTTACTTTTTACACAGTCCAGGTCCAGATCCTAGTCCAGGTTCAGGTCCAGGTCTTGGTTCTGGTCTCACCATGTAGACTTGACCATTATCCACATCTTTTACCTGCATAGTTAGTTCTATTCTCTCTCTCTCTGTTCTCGGTTGGTGTCTCTCGCCCTGAGGCACAGAGCCGATGCTCACAGTGAGTAATGTGCTCTCTGACACACACACACAGAGACGGCTGTTGTATTTAGAGCTGACTCTGTGGATTTGCTTTTTTAAGGTGGAATTAGTGGTTTTTGAGATGTAGTTTTAAAGCGTTCTGTTAAGGTGGTCAGAAGTGTTTCTAATCTAATTTCCTCAGTTAAGGTGGTATGACCTTTAAGGCTTTGTGCTTCGTGTTTGATAGTTCTGTAATCTTTTCTTTGTTAAGGTGGTATGACAAGCATTTCCGGAATTAAAGGTGGTATTAATCTGTCTTGTCTTTGTCTGTAGAACCTGGTGTGGGCAGATTATGATTTTTTGAAGGTAGAATTTTTCCTGCATCATTCCCGTGTTAGGGTGGAACAGTGTTTTTTGTCTGTCTGGTGAATTTAAGGTGGTATGACTTGTTTTAATGAGCTGTAACTAAACTGAGATAAGGCGGCATTCTGCTGTAAATGCAGAAATTCACTCATAAATTACTAAATTAGTTCTGCTTTTTAAATATATGAGCCATAAAAATCACACACACACTCTTGATCTGATTTCTTCTTCCTGTCTTGAACATCTACATGGAGAACCTGCTCAAAGTATCTGCTCTTTCTTCCTCAATCTTAAAGCTCTTTCAGTTCAGCTTCTCCAACCATCATCTTGTGTAACTGCAGTCACAAAAACATCCTTTCAGCCGCTCGTCTGTCCATCTGCTATCATCCAACACACACACACTGAAAAACACTCAGTTCATTTTAAAGGCTTGATGCATTTTCTCTCTTTCTATTGCGAGTGTGTGAATAAAAAGAAACATCCATTTGTCTGATTGCACACACACACACACACACACACACACACACACACAGAGTAGAGTTTAACCCTGACCTGAAAAAGGTAGAAGGAAAAAATAGTGAAATATATAAATATAAAAAAAGGCTTTTAAACTGAAAAGTAAGACATCAGTGGAAACTGTGTGAGTGGAGGTTAAGATGGAGGACGGTGAAAGTGCCCTGAGGCGAGGCGCTGCCCTCCTCCTCCTCATGTCTCCTTTTTCTTCTTCTGTGGTTCAGTCGGACAGTAAAACCCTGCAGCGTTTCTTCTTCTCTGAGTCAGAGCTGAACTCACAAACATCTGCAACAGAAAAACCTGTCTGCTGTTCGACGCCCCAATCCTGATCCTGAACCATCCTGATCCTGAATGCTCCTGATCCTGAATGCTCCTGATCCTGAACACTGCTGATCCTGAATGCTCCTGATCCTGAATGCTCCTGATCCTGAACACTGCTGATCCTGAATGCTCCTGATCCTGAATGCTCCTGATCATCAATGCTCCTGATCATCAATGCTCCTGATCCTGAATGCTCCTGATCCTGAACACTGCTGATCCTGAACGCTCCTGATCCTGAATGCTCCTGATCCTGAATGCTCCTGATCATCAATGCTCCTGATCATCAATGCTCCTGATCTTGAATGCTCCTGATCCTGAATGCTCCTGATCCTGAACACTGCTGATCCTGAACGCTCCTGATCCTGAACGCTCCTGATCCTGAACGCTCCTGATCCTGAACGCTCCTGATCATCAATGCTCCTGATCATCAATGCTCCTGATCTTGAATGCTCCTGATCCTGAATGCTCCTGATCCTGAACACTGCTGATCCTGAACACTGCTGATCCTCAATGCTCCTGATCTTGAATGCTCCTGATCCTGAACACTGCTGATCCTGAACACTGCTGATCCTGAATGCTCCTGATCCTCAATGCTCCTGATCTTGAATGCTCCTGATCCTGAACACTGCTGATCCTGAATGCTCCTGATCCTGAATGCTCCTGATCTTGAATACTGCTGATCCTGAACACTGCTGATCTTGAATGCTCCTGATCCTGAATGCTCCTGATCCTGAATGCTCCTGATCTTGAATACTGCTGATCCTGAACACTGCTGATCTTGAATGCTCCTGATCCTGAATGCTCCTGATCCTGAACACTGCTGATCCTGAACACTGCTGATCCTGAATGCTCCTGATCCTGAATGCTCCTGATCCTCAATGCTCCTGATCTTGAATACTGCTGATCCTGAACACTGCTGATCTTGAATGCTCCTGATCCTGAATGCTCCTGATCCTGAACGCTGCTGATCCTGAACGCTCCTGATCCTCAATGCTCCTGATCCTGAACGCTCCTGATCCTGAACACTGCTGATCCTGAATGCTCCTGATCCCGAATGCTCTGGTGTGTGTGTGTGTGTGTGTGTGTGTGCGTGTCATGACATCATCAGTGAGGTGTCAGGGGTTGACTGATTTAGCAGCACTTATCATGAACACATACACACATGCTCCATGTCAAGGCTAATCTATGCTAATCTAATGAGCGACAGGACAATGCTGTTAGTGATAATGGATGTTAGAGTGTGTGTGTGTGTTTGTGTGCGTGTCTGCTTGTGTGTCGGTGTGTGTGTGTAGGTGAATCTTTTCTCCTTGTAACGCTCATTTGATCAGACAGGTTTATTACAGCCAGCTAATTCTATTAACCCCGCTCCACTGCACGCGCACACACACACACACACACACAAACACCCAGCTGTAGGTGTGTGTCCTTCAGGACTATAAACCTGTGTCTGTGTGTGCTGTCCACATAATTTTGGTTGGTCTTTATCAACAACACTGTAAATACCTGTGACCATGGCAACTGCACACAACAACCGTAAATTCAAGAAGACGCAACATGAAAAACAAACAAACAAAAAACTTAATTGTTGGACACATGCTGCCCTCTGACACTGAAGCAGGACGAGTTTGCTCTTTTTGTTCTGACAGAAAAATGGCGGGAAACAGCGGCCATGTTTCTGTCAACGTGAGTTGAAGTGATGAGTAAAATTAAAGGCCGTCCGTAACAATCCAATTAATCTGTCAGCTGCTGACACGAAACAGCTCAGTCTGTTCTTCGTTGTTGTTGTGTGTCTGTGTTGTTTGTTGTTGTGTTGTGGATTTAGCCCATTAGCTCCTCTTCTCATTCAGATGTTAATAACTGACATCAGTCTGT
>CM068476.1:205014-215014 GCA_034769265.1 Remorina albescens | reverse complement strand
AGAGAGAGACAGGTCATCAGTGAGAGAGAGAGAAAAAGAGAGAGATGGGTGAGAGAGAGAGAGACGGGTCAATAGAGAGAGAGAGAGACGGGTCATCAGTGAGAGAGAGAGAAAAAGAGAGAGATGGGTGAGAGAGAGAGAGACGGGTCAATAGAGAGAGAGAGAGACGGGTCATCAGTGAGAGAGAGAGAAAAAGAGAGAGATGGGTGAGAGAGAGAGAGACGGGTCAATAGAGAGAGAGAGAGACGGATCAAAAGAGAGAGAGAGAGACAGGTCAACAGTGAGAGAGAGAGAAAAAGAGAGAGATGGGTGAGAGAGAGAGAGACGGGTCAATAGAGAGAGAGAGAGACGGGTCATCAGTGAGAGAGAGAGAAAAAGAGAGAGATGGGTGAGAGAGAGAGAGACGGGTCAATAGAGAGAGAGAGAGACGGGTCATCAGTGAGAGAGAGAGAAAAAGAGAGAGATGGGTGAGAGAGAGAGAGACGGATCAAAAGAGAGAGAGAGAGACAGGTCAACAGTGAGAGAGAGAGACGGGTCAACAGTGAGAGAGAGAGATGGGTGAACAGAGAGAGAGAGAGACGGGTCAATAGAGAGAGAGAGAGACGGATCAAAAGAGAGAGAGAGAGACAGGTCAACAGTGAGAGAGAGAGAAAAAGAGAGAGATGGGTGAGAGAGAGAGAGACGGGTCAATAGAGAGAGAGAGAGACGGGTCATCAGTGAGAGAGAGAGAAAAAGAGAGAGATGGGTGAGAGAGAGAGAGACGGGTCAATAGAGAGAGAGAGAGACGGATCAAAAGAGAGAGAGAGAGACAGGTCAACAGTGAGAGAGAGAGAAAAAGAGAGAGATGGGTGAGAGAGAGAGAGACGGGTCAATAGAGAGAGAGAGAGACGGGTCATCAGTGAGAGAGAGAGAAAAAGAGAGAGATGGGTGAGAGAGAGAGAGACGGATCAAAAGAGAGCGAGAGAGACAGGTCAACAGTGAGAGAGAGAGAAAAAGAGAGAGATGGGTGAGAGAGAGAGAGCGAGACGGATCAAAAGAGAGAGAGAGAGACAGGTCAATAGAGAGAGAGAGAGACAGGTCAACAGTGAGAGAGAGAGAGACAGGTCAACAGTGAGAGAGAGAGACGGGTCAACAGTGAGAGAGAGAGATGGGTGAACAGAGAGAGAGAGAGACGGGTCAATAGAGAGAGAGAGAGACGGGTCAACAGTGAGAGAGAGAGAAAAAGAGAGAGAGAGAGACGGGTCAACAGTGAGAGAGAGAGACGGGTCAACAGACAGAGAGAGAGAGAAAGACGGCTCAGTAGAGAGAGAAAGACAGGTCAGCAGTTGTATTAGTAACATGCAGCTTCCTGATGGACAAACAAAAAAGCACATACATCCTCGTGACATCATTATGACATCATCATGACACCATCACTGTAGCCTCATCCTAACTAATAATATATAATAAAAGAATAATTTGCTTCTCCATTCTTGATTATTGATTTTCAGGATCAATTTATCTGATATTTCTGTTTCATCTTTTTATCAATTAAAATATAAAAACTCAATTCTGATCAATTTATTTGCTCCTAATCGATTGATCACTGCTGACCTGATCAACTGTCCCAGCACAGGTGTCACAGGGCGAGGGTTTGACCTCTGACCTTAGACAACAGAGACAGGAAATTAACTTCTTAATTAACTGATTGGTTCTGCTCTGATTGACATTGATATTGATTATCTGTTGATTCTGCAGCATCAGAGGAGAAGCAGGAGTCTGATGGAGCTCATTAATGCTACAATAGGATGATGGCATTCCATTCAATGGTGACATCATCACACGATTAATTATTGATCATCGATTTTAATTGTGGAGTCAATCAATCAATGATTAGTCAGATCATCCAGCTGCTGACAGAAGAGTTAGGAAAGAAACCCCTGCTATGAGACCGGCTCCCTGTTGTCATAACAACAAGTCCTGAAACCCAAAACCAGGAGGCAAAGCGGTCTTGCTGAGACCAGCTGGTGGTCCAGACGACAGTCCAGCATGTTAGTCCGGATAGGTAGCAGCATTTCTTAGCTTGTTAGCTGTGGTGCTAAACATCAGAGTCCCAGTTATTAGCTGTGTGTTAGCCTAGCATAAGTGTAGCATGGACCTGAGTGTGTCCTTGTGTGTCTGCAGACGACAACAGCTACTGGAGGACACGCTGAAGGACAGGTGTGTGTCGGTGGACCGTTACTCTTCTGGGCGGGCTAGCACGCTAACCGTTAGCCTAGCACGACAACAGCTACTTGCCGTTTGTGTGCCATTGATGAATGGAGTGGCTGCAAATCGGCTAGCTAGCAGCTAATTAAGCAGTTCAAAGTAATCCAGCAGAGGTCACTAATGCTAAAGAAGCTACACCAAATGTACACTTTTCAACCTTTCAAAGTAAAATTTACTCCAGACCTCTCATAACTCCAACTGCTTAAAGCTTCACCTTTCAAACCTTCAGAATAAAATGTTTCCTGTTCCTGGTAAAACAAGAAGGTTTTCAAAATCAAAAAACTTAGTTTAAAATTAAAATCTGCCTTACAAAGTAAAAAAACGAGACATTTTCAAATAAAAGTATTCTTAATATGTCAAATAAAAATGTTACTTCCACCTTTCAAAACAAAACGTCCTTTATGGATAAAATATGGTGCTGAGGCGTGCAGCGAGCTGCTGACGTTAGTCTGTGGCCAAAGGTGGGGAACTCAAAGTGTCTGAATCTTCTCGGCCAAAATGAAATCTTTGAACTTTTGAAAACAAAACAGAAATCAGCACTTTTCAAAATAAATGATACCCGATCATTTTCAAAACTAAAGGAACCGAATAGAACAGAATTAAAAAGAGGATGTAATGCACACCTTAAAGAATAAAATCCCCTTTTACACATTTAACTGTAAAACATACCCAGTACCTTTCAAAATAAAATAAATAAATATATTATCTTACCTTTAGTTGCCACTCGCACACAGTCAATCTTTGTCTCCTGTGAGAGAGAGAAGCTAATTAGTTTCCCGTCAACACCAGTGTCGACATATCAGCTGTCATATCTGGACAATACACACAAGCAGGCAGACACACACAGTGAGTGATTCAGGTTTGGAGAAAGGCGAGAGAGAACATCTTGTGTCTTTCTGGTTTTAACAAACAGACGACAAATTAACCACAAGAGCTCATGAATATTCATGCTCACACACACACACACACCTTGATCTGTGGCGCAGCGGCAGTAAAAAGCTCTACTGTTGCTGCATTATTCAACACACATCAATTAAACCTCCCAGCGTCAATAATTAACACACAACACAATACAATGTGTGTAACAGTGAACAATTATCATTTTTACACACGTAAATCACACACACACACACAAACACAGAGCCCCCACAGCAGCTTATTAGTGTCGCTGGTCAGGCTATTGGAACTGCTGATCTCTACTCCTATTAAACTGTCTGTGTGTGGCCTCTGTGTCGCTCCTCTGATTCTTCGTGACAGAGAGCAGAAAAAAGGAGGAAGACGAATCAGAGTGATGAAGCTTTGTTTCACTTTGTGACACGACCAATGATGTCAGGCTCTGCCGCTCTGTCTGATTGGACAATTCTGACTCTGATGAACACACTGTCTCCACATTGAGGTGCTTTAAACACACACACACACACACACACACCATGACTTTGTCTGTGAGAATAATCTGTTAATCCTGACCCAGAGGCTCATAGGCTGCAGAGCTGTGACATCATAATGACATCATTAAAGCAGGAGATGGTTGCCTGTGTTACCTGAGGACAGGTGAACTCACCCCATTGGCCGTGCTGACGGCCTGATAGTAGATTCCGTAGCTCTTATGAGGCAGCAGGGGAGCGTTCCAGTAACCGCCGTAGGTCCTGTTGTCACCTGATTAAACACACACAGGTGAGGGAGTCATTTCCTTTCCTGATTTACAAACATTTAAAACTAGTTTTTAGTTGACGAATCAGCAGTGAGCACCAAACCTTCCTTCTATCTACTGACCATTAGGGGGCGATGCCACTGGTTGCAATAAAGAAGCCAGACTGTATTGAAGTCTATAGGAAAATGTCCCTCCTGCTCCTCAGTAAACGTTTTCCTGATGAGTTTATGGTCTCAGTCTCTAGTTTACAGTCTTCAATACAACATGATGTTCATTTTTAAATGAGGCTCCATTTAGAGGAAACAGACATGATACTTGCTAACAGGAACTAGATCTTATGTATAATGAGCCTTTATGTAACCTTGTCATGATTGGGCACAATATAAATAAATTTGATTTGATTTGATTTGAACAAACAAACATACAGACTCATTCAACTGACTGACCATCTGTTGAACACAAACGTTAGCCTCTGAGAGCTAACTAGCGTACAAGTTTCCAGGTAACATAAAGTGTGACTGACCGACACAGAAAGGCACCGGTGATCGCAGCTCGCTCATGGGCAGCTCGGCGCTGAAGTAATACTGGGAGTTGAGCAGTGTGGCGTTCTGGAAGTGAATGGGCACCGGGTAACAGCGCAGGATCTCTGCTGTGCCCCTCCTCTGCCTGCGGGGGCGCTCCTCCTCCACCACCACCTGGTACTTACTGAACACACAACACCAACCATCACTGCACTGTGGCTGTAGGCCAGTCAGACAGACAGTCAGTCACACAGACAGAAAGTGAGACAGTCAGTCAGTCAGACAGTCAGTCACACAGACAGAAAGTGAGACAGTCAGTCAGTCAGACAGACAGTCAGACAGTCAGTCACACAGACAGAAAGTGAGACAGTCAGTCAGTCAGACAGACAGACAGACAGACAGTCAGACAGTCAGTCACACAGACAGAAAGTGAGACAGTCAGTCAGTCAGACAGTCAGTCACACAGACAGAAAGTGAGACAGTCAGTCAGACAGACAGACAGACAGACAGACAGTCAGACAGACAGAAAGTGAGACAGTCAGTCAGACAGACAGACAGTCAGTCACACAGACAGAAAGTGAGACAGTCAGTCAGTCAGACAGACAGACAGTCAGTCACACAGACAGAAAGTGAGACAGTCAGTCAGTCAGACAGACAGACAGAAAGTGAGACAGTCAGTCAGACAGACAGACAGTCAGTCACACAGACAGAAAGTGAGACAGTCAGTCAGTCAGACAGACAGACAGTCAGTCACACAGACAGAAAGTGAGACAGTCAGTCAGTCAGACAGACAGACGGTGAGTCAGACAGAAAGAAAGACAGACAGACAGTCAGAGAGAGGACTTGCTTGTTAGCTAGTTAGCTCCTTTTAGCTAGGTGCTGTAAGTGCAGTTAGCACTGTAGGAGGTAACGTCAACATCAGATGATGATGTCATGTCAGCGTCATCAGACAAAGTCTGACATGCAGTCAGAGTTGGGCCATTTGAATACACACTATCTGGGTGCATTATGGGATGTTGAGGACCCCCCACCACCAACATTTACCCATGATTCACTTCCTGTCTGAGTCACTGCTAAATCCTGACTGAGGGTGAGACATCAACCAATCAGACAGACAGCTACCTGTTAGCTAACAGGTGACAGGTGTTGAACTCGACTGATGCTGCTCATAACTTTAGCGGCGTATCTCCGGTCTTTTGACGGAACTCGCTCTGAGGGATCAGCTGATCGACACTTCCCGTTTCCCATCCCAGTCACAGAATGATAGAGCTGCACCTGAACGCAACACTGTCAGCTACAGTGGCGTTTGTGTCCTCGGGGACTTCGGAAACAATAGTTCTGTTTTTCACAGGAACCAGGTTCAGGACATAAGTCATATATATATATACAGACGCACACACACTCCACTGAGGGCGTGGCCGGTGAAACTGCAGCATTGTCACATTTCCTGCTGGACAGGAAACTAAAGGAGGACAGGAAGGCACATAAACACACTGTAACACACACACACAGTATTGTTTAATTCCCCACAGAGGAAACAGATTCGATCACGTGTCTTTCCTCCTCCTTTCTTTCCGTGGTTCTCTCCTCCCCCTCACATCTGTCTCTCTCTCTTTATCTCTTTTCTTCCTCTATGTCTTTGACAAACCATCTCCAATCACATTTCTTCACACTCTTGTTTTGTGTGTGTGTGACAATAATCTGATTACAGCTGCAGGTTGCCGGCGGCAACACCTTTTGTCCTGCAATCTGAGGCTCTTCGACATCAGGATGCCTGTGTTCTTGTGTGTCAGTGTGTGTTGGTGCGTGTGTGTGTGTGTGTGCGCGCCTGAAGGCCGACACACACTCTGGTGTCAGAGGAGACAAAAGCAAAGTTAAATATAAACACACAAACATGAAATCGTTTCTCAGAGCAGCATCAGTTCAATCAGATGGATTTCACATCAGCCATCATGTCAATTAACACACCCCACATCTCACACACACACACACACACACACACACACACACACACGCACACACATCCATGTTTTATGTGTCATTGATTGTTTCACTGCGGAAAAGACTCAGAGTGATGAAGACTCTTTGGTGATCTTCATCATCAGGTGGCCTCGCATACAAACCTTTAATGTAAAATATGGACCTTTACTGTGTTTTTGAGGTTTTCCGTAGTGTTCTGTTTAGTCAACATTAAATACATAAATACAGCAATGAAAAGAAAGCCTGAAATAAACTAGGCTATAAATGAAGAAATATGTAAAAATATTTAAAACTACATATAATAATATAATTGAGTTGGTGAATAAATACAAGTATAAATAATTTTCTTTTTAGTAGGGATGGTACCATTAACCAGTTTTACTATTAACTGGTTTTATTATTAACTGCAATTTAAAATAACCAAATGATTCAACTACAAAGGCTGAGAAATACAGATTAAAGGAAGCCAAGTGACGGTATTAAAGTTAAATTACTGTTGAGCTACCTGCACTGCAGCCCCTGCAGCTGCAACAAAAGGCTCTCAGCAAAACGCCCCAGAATACACAGGGTTGTTTTGTTTTTTGTTTGTTTTAAGGGACTGGCACTGATTAAAGTTGATGCACATGCCAGCTAAATTGCCAATGAAGCTAACGCTGCTACAGGCACAATTAAAGAAAGAGCAGGGGAGCTGTGTCCACCTAAAAAATTTGTGAATCTCTTGTGAGTGTGGGAGTATTCTGGTTAGAAAAGGATGAGCAGGGAGTTGTTCAAGATGACAACCACCCAATCTGCAAAAACCTACCAACATATCCAATTTGGTACAACACCTGTGTGATCACCATCCACTCACAATGAAAGGTACAACAGTGTGTGGTCTACCACTGGTGTGCCTGAGAGTGTGTGTGCACCCGTACATGTTAAATAAATAAAACTATTATAAACTATTAAAAATGAATAAAATCATCAGTTATTAATGACAATTAATAATCATCACATCTCTCCCTTTTTTTATATATTTCAGGGGACTTTTATTTTGTAAAGATACAGCTCTTCCATATATTATATTTATATGTATGATGTTCAGATTAGGGGGCGTGGCCACCCTAATCAATAACTGATAGATGGCTGTGAATAGATGATTTACAGTGACCGGTGACCTTTGACCCTATTCAGTGAGTCTGAACATAGAACTTGTGTGTGTGTTTGACTGTTGAAGGTGTATGTGTCCTGTCAGTGTGTGTGTGATTTACATATTAGCTGTTAATCCTGGCGTTAGCAGCACGCTCTGATTAGCCCCGCCTGCTGGTTGTTAATTAACTAAATCCATCGTTACACACTGACGACGGAGAGCAGACATCTGTTAACATGACGGCTGTTACTGCGGATACCTAATTCTTCTGGGCCCGAACGCTGGAGAGTTAACAGAGAGAGTGTGTGTGTGTGTGTGTGTGTGTGTGTGTGTGTGTGTGTGTGTGTGTGGGTGTGTGTGTGTGTGTGTGTGTGTGTGTGTGTGTGTGTGTGTGTGGGTGCCAGAATCTGTTTTAGAACGACTATGGTCACGTTTCAGTCCCAGTTTCTTCTTCATGTCATCTTTTAATGTTTAACGTTTTTTTCATGAAAACTTCATGAAGCAAAAGATTGATGCTGCTGAATATTTCAGTGTGTGTGTGTGTGTGTGTGTGTGCGTGCTTGTGTTTTTGTGTGTTTGTGTGAGTAAGTACCTGACTGGGGCTCCACGGCTCTGAGCTGGTTTTAGCAGAACAGTGACGGAGGAGTCGGTCTGGTTCAGAGGAGACTCCTGATCGTACGCCGGCATCAGAGGAGCTGAGGAAGAGGAGGAGAGGACCAATCAGAGAGAGGCTGAGGGTGGAGGTGGAGGTGAAGGTGAAGGTGGAGGTGGAGGTGAAGGTGAAGGTGAAGGTGAAGTTGGAGGTGAAGGTGAAGGTGGAGGTGAAGGTGGAGGTGAAGGTGAAGGTGAAGGTGAAGGTGGAGGTGGAGGTGAAGGTGAAGGTGAAGTTGGAGGTGAAGGTAAAGGTGGAGGTGGAGGTGAAGGTGAAGGTGAAGGTGAAGTTGGAGGTGAAGGTGGAGGTGAAGGTGGAGGTGAAGGTGAAGTTGGAGGTGGAGGTGAAGGTGAAGTTGGAGGTGAAGGTGGAGGTGAAGGTGAAGTTGGAGGTGGAGGTGAAGGTGAAGTTGGAGGTGAAGGTGGAGGTGGGGGTGAAGGTGAAGTTGGAGGTGAAGGTGAAGGTGAAGGTGGAGGTGGAGGTGAAGGTGAAGGTTGAAGATGAAGGTGAAGTTGGAGGTGAAGTTGGAGGTGGGGGTGAAGGTGGAGGTGGAGGTGAAGGTGGAGGTGAAGTTGGAGGTGGGGGTGAAGGTGGAGGTGGAGGTGGAGGTGAAGGTGAAGTTGGAGGTGAAGGTGGAGGTGGAGGTGGAGGTGAAGGTGAAGTTGGAGGTGAAGGTGAAGTTGGAGGTGAAGGTGGAGGTGGGGGTACCCGTCCCTTCCTGCTCTTATTGTGGAGGGCCTACCGGAGATCTTGGTGGTGAACTGGGTGACGACTGGAGGCCCAAAGCCTTTCACTGTGGACGCTCTTATTGTGAAGGAGTAGGTGGAGCCTGGGTAGAGGCCGGTGAACGTGTGGCTCGTCTCATTGGCCAGCTTAAACACCTTGCCGCTCTGATTGGACAGGTCAAACTCTGTGTCGAAGGAGCTCAAGGCTTTGTAGGAGATCTGTGGCGGAAGACGACAGTTAGGGGATTCTGGGTAATGGAGTCTTCAGTGTTGTGCAAACTGACAGTTTGGAAGGATTTGTTGTCGTCTGCCTTCTGCTCAGACTAAGGGAAACTACATTACCCATGATCCTCAGAGCTTCAAAGATCCAAAAGGGACCTGAGATCGGATGATTGTGACATCAAAGGATTCTGGGAGTTGTAGTCCGGCCTGTTTACCTCGTAGTGTCGGATGAGTCCGTAGGTCTGCAGAGGTTCCCGCCAGCTCAGACTGATCTGCTGCTCGTAGCTGCTGCCGACGATGGAGTCCACGGGGACGGCGCTGGGAACTGAGGTGAGATGGGCGGGGTCAGACTCTACTGAGACTCTACTGACTCTACTGACACTTTACTGGAATTCGTACCGTCCTCGTCGGTCAGCACCAGCAGCTCCTCGCTCTCCTTGTGTCCTTCGGGGTTACTGAGGACGAGCGTCAGGCTGACGTTGGTGAACGGTGGAAGGTTGCGAACGATGTACTGCGGCACGGAGGTCAGCGCATCATACGCCACTTCCTCCCTCACTTCCTCCTTCACTGGCTCTCTGAAGGAGAGGGGGGGTTAATCTCCTGGTACAGTTTACTGCTGGTGCACTCTCTGTACCTGTGGCCCCTCCCTCTCTGTTGTGTAGCCCCTCCTCTCTGTACCTGTGGCCCCTCCCTCTCTGTTGTGTAGCCCCTCCTCTCTGTACCTGTGGCCCCTCCCTCTCTGTTGTGTAGCCCCTCCTTTCTGCACCTGTGGCCCCTCCCTCTCTGTTGTGTAGCCCCTCCTCTCTACCTGCGGCCCCTCCTCCCTGCTGTGTTTACCTGGGGGTCCCTGCTGGTCTGTAGCGGTACTGCACC
>CM068476.1:200648-203148 GCA_034769265.1 Remorina albescens | reverse complement strand
ATCATTTAGTGAAACTTCCTGTTTATCTGACGCCACGCCGAGTCGCCTCACTGAGCCGTAAGTCCCAAAGCTTGTATGATGGACACAATGATTCATTATTAAACACACACACACACACACACACAGACTGGTTCATAATTTATTGCCAGTAAAATGAATAAATAAACGTGAGTTGAAGACAGAGATGAGTGAGTGTTATCAGAGCATGGATCATCAAACACACACACACACACACAGCCTTTTGAACATTTCTTTTATTTCCTCATGTTTCCTGTTGTTAATCTCAGAGGGGCGTTTACCCAAAGAGGCGGGGCTCATCAGAGACTTATTTGATTTCTGATCTAGAACTATAGAACCTCACCAAGGACCCAAAGAACGTACTCACAAAACGATAAAAACTTCACCAGGAATTTGTCTCGGAAATCCTACAAGACCACAAAAACCCAATCAAACTTCAGGAGAACCCCCTCTGGGAGCCGAGAACGCCAACATCCTTTTAGTCTTAGCCTTTCATAGACCGTTGACTTCATCATGACTACAGTAGATCCTCATCAGTTTTCCAAAACCTCTGAGTCAAAAACCGTGTCAAGGTAAAGTAGAACCTCTTTAAAGGTTCTTCAACCTCATGAAGGAACCATGTTGGTCCTTCTGGGTGAGATGAGATGGAAAATGTATTTCCTGAGGTCAGATTGTGTTTATCCCACAGATCAAATGTTCCTCTGAGTAGAGTCTGTATATGAAAGAAGGAAACACTGACGGTTCACCATCAGTCGGGGGGGGGGCCATACCAGGGATGTTCAGAACCCCGTGAGACGTCTGACATGTTGAAACTGGAGTTCAACACTTGTATTGTACTGTTGTATAAATGATTGTTGGCGCCTCAGGCTTCATGTCTGCTTCACTTCATCCGTCACGTCTGCCTCTTCATGACTTTCTGACATGTTTTTTTTTATTATTCATATAAATAAATGTAGTTCAGCCTCAGAAATAAATTCTACAGGAAAATGATGATTCTGTTCGTGTGATTCAACTCAGACTTGAAGAGGCAGCGAGACCAAACTAACTGAGACTAAAATGTGGGGGAATGAATTATCTAATAATGAAACACTTTTTTCTTCTGTGGAAATAATATAGAATAAAAGACAAGAACGCTGCAGCAGAGACTGTTGCACCTGTAATTAGTGTGCTAATTACTGATCACATGCTGTTTGTTTATACTTATGGGTCCATGTGTGTGTGTGTGTGTGTGCACGCTCACTCAGGAGATGGATGAAGTGAACTTCTAGCATGCTATGCTGACGTGTTCACTGTACCCATTAAGTCCTAATTGGTGTGGTGCTAACGAAGCCTAGCCTGGCTCGCTGCCTTAACGACCTCACTGTTAACTATTAGCCACCTGATGTGCTTCGTGCTAACGCAGTTTAGCATGGCGGGCTACACTAATGACTCCACCATTAACTTCCTAATGAGCTCAGTGTGAGTGTAGCCTAGCCGCTACCTGCTAGCTGATAGCAGTCATTACAGTGAAGGGCCATTATAAAAGGAGCATTAAAATGATGAACACTCGTCTTCCTGATCCGCTGGCTGCAGGAGGTGACTATGTGACCTGACTCACCTGCACACTTGGTCCTGGCTCGCAGTGGTGGTCCGGGGCTTCCCGTGCCCCCGTCCAGGGGCCTGGTGAGCAGCACGCTGATCTCGTACTCTGTGTCAGGATCCAGGTGTCCGATCTTGTGGGTGGGTTTGTCGACAGGTGTGGTGTCAATCAACATGCCCGACATCGTACGGTACTCCACCTGACAACAAGGATCACACCTGATCATATCAGCATCACGGTGACCGATGATCCAGCCGAATCAGTAAAGATCTCAGAAGCTCCTGCTCTCTTTCTCTCCCTACTCTACCCAACTTTGCCCCCCCCCTCCCCCCGTGCCTCTCTCTCTCTCTCCCTCTCTCCCTCTCTCAACCGGTCGAGGCAGATGGCCGCCCCCAGCCTGGTTCTGTCTGAGGTTTCTGCCTCTTAAAGGAAGTTTTTCCTGCTCATCGGGGGATCTGTTGGGTCTCTTTAAATCATTTATAAAGAGTTTGGTCCAGACCTGCTCTATATGTAAAGTGCCTTGATGTAACTTTGTTATGATTTGGCGCTATACAAATAAATCTGATTTGATTTAGAAGCCTTGTGATGGTCAAGACCCTCAGATCACTTAGTCCAATAAGAACCTCTGGAAGCTGATAAAGGGCAAAAAGTTAAACTTCAAATCAAAGCACGAGAAATAGTCCAGGATTCTTCTACAGAGGAGAAGAGAACCCTGGAAACAGGGCTCAGCAGAAGACCTCCCTCAGATCTCTATATAACCTTCTCACACAGCTCAAGAACCGTATTCAGGAACACTAGAGAAGTCGACCAGACATCAATTACAATCACAGAAAATCACTAAAACATCTTTACTGTGAGCCAAAACTGAAACCCTGCCAGATATCTAGAACCTCATTAATCATC
>CM068476.1:190648-195648 GCA_034769265.1 Remorina albescens | reverse complement strand
GCATATTTTCAAGTCAACTTAACATCAATACGTGAACACTGTAGCGTGTCTACACACACCTCAATGCAAAACATATAGTGTTGAAATATTCTTATAATGTACATTTGTATAGAAATACATGTATGTATACATTAAAATGAAAATAGTGTGGAATATAGAAATATAAGGGAAAAAAGAAAAAAGGGGACAAGGAGAAAAAAACAAAACCAAAAAGCTTATCTGTATCTCTATATAAACACATCTCTGTCTGTACATGCACATACATCTACTTACATATACACGCTCCATTTCAAGCACATTCACATTCGTACCCCCCGCACATATGCCTCTATACTCATTCACCTGTACTGGTTCTTCTCTACGTATGAGCTTCAGTACCTTTCCTACATTCTAATAAAGGGAGGAAAAGAAGAGAAAAGGGAGAGCAGGGAACCTTAATTAAACACTAGGACCTTAGAACCTTAGAACAGGGATGTATGACACCAGAGTAGAAAAGAAAATTATAATAGTGAAAGTTTCAGCACTTTTGTGGGGAGATTATCTACCAAATTTCAGTCCATTATAGCTCTAAAATTTGGCTGTATCTTTTTCATAAAGGAGACCAATTTGACCATATCTTAATGAATTTATGTATTTGCAAATTAAGTGAAAAGGTGATTTTTTTCCATTAAATATATGTCAACCCATTCTCTTTTTGTCGGGGTGCAACCAGTGCAGAGTGATAATTTTCCTGGCTGCAGTTATCATTATTCTGAATAGATTTTTATTCGCCTGACCCTCAAAGAGATCATTGTCAGACAGGAAAATTATTTTAAAGGGGTTTGGTATTTTAATATTAAATATTTCTTCTGTCGTTTTATGTACCTCTGACCAAAAGTGTTTTAATCCTGGACATTCCCAAAACACATGTAGATGGTTTGCGTCCCGACCGGGTCTTCTCCTGTATAGTGGGATTTTATCTTTGGTGTGACAAAAAGCCTCATTAAAAATTTCCATGTGAACTCCCTCCATTAGTACATTTCCATTGTAGTTTGCAGTAGTTTTGCCATTCCTCTTGTTATTTCAAAATCTCCCTCTTATACCCATTTTTTTTATATACTCTGTGGAGAATGACTTTTTGTCAGAAAACCCTTGGATAGTCTTGAAATAGCACCTTTAGTGGATTCACATGAATATGCCCCGAGGACTTCCTTTACTTTTCCGTTCGGGTGTTTTATTACATTTATCATAGTAATTACACATTTGTAAAAATCCTGTTGTTCAATAGAAAATATTCCTTGTTCCCATTTTCATGAGAGCAGAAGAAAACATGATATCACTTCCTGTTATTTGACAGCGGCTGTGACAAATGAAGAGGGGGAGGAGTCAAAACATCTGCACGAGAAGTCCAGTAAATGTCTCTCTCTCATTAACTCCATTCATCTAACAAGGGGGATCTGTTGTTGCCATGGTGATGTAGCTAATTTGTGACGCCTGCTGTGATGATGGGATGGCTGTAATTGCCGCCTGTTCACAACCCAAAACACCTGTGTGTGTGTGTGATTGGATGTATTATTTTGAATCAGTCTCTCTTCTTCTGTGGTGAAAGCTCTGGTTCCGCCGGAGGTTCCACTTAAGTCCTTAAGACCCTTTAGAGCTTATGACACACAAACACAAACTCACACACACAGACACTCACACACTCCTACAGGATGCAGCTGTTGAACTGTGATTGAGGCTAGAACTGTCAGAGATGGAGACTTCAAGGCATATTTTTGTTGTATTTTGTTATATTTTTGTGATATTTTCTTTTATTTTTGTGCCGTTTTTGTGTTCCTGTCAGAAACTAATTCATGTGTTGTGCAGAAGAGGAAGAAGTTCAGTCTTCTCGTGTGACTGATGTCAGGTCATGTGGCTGACAGGCGTGTTTGTGCGTTACCTGGTAATAATTCGGCCAGAAAGTGGACACAGCAAGCTCCACCCCCTTCCAGATGTGGTAGGCGGGGCCTGACGAGTTAAAAACTGGAACCCCCAGCGGACTGTTGTTCTCTGCAGGAAACACAAACACAATCAACACATACAGACATATCCACACACACACCAGAGAGCTGGTACCAAATATATACATTTCTGTGTACATTTAGGTGTGAAAATCTGCGCACACTCAAATTAGGAAACATGCAGCAATCTTTTCGCCAGATTTATAAAACCCTTGTTACGTCTATTTTTCCTTCATAACTCTGAATCATCCTGACACACAACCCTTCAGAAAATTTACCCTAAAAAGATTCCGACACACTCCCAGTTACCTGGTCTGCATATAAAGGGATAGCAATAACTTCAGGTTTGAGGAGAAACAGCAGAATGATTTAAGAAATGAAGACTGTGAACGGGAATCAATTGTTGATTAAACTGAAGAAAGAAGACAGCTCTGGCAGCTCATCGGCCGGTTATCATCTTGGGCCAGAAAGTCAGTGCGGTCTCTGTGGACCCGATCTTGCCTGTATTTCACGATACTGCCCAGCAAAGCCGCCATTCAACCGCTCCAGCCTTTATTTAGTGGCATTTTTCCAACCTGTGTTATCATTCACTGATCATACAGAATAATAATCTGTCTTCATGACAATCATATATGTATTGGTTAATTTATTTAAAGTTCATAATCATTATAATTATCAAAACACATAGTGACAAACATTTGATCTAAATAAAATGAAACTCATTCTTATAAAAAAAAAGGCTGTTAACCGCTCATGCATTAATATATATTCATAAGTGTCTTAAAACTATAAATTACATCCTAACACAATGTAATGAGTGAAATTCCACGCAAATTCACACTTTTATTATCCTTTTTTGCCGGTTTGCTGTTGACAGTAAAGAGCGTAAATCTCTGGTGTTTAGGATGTACCGGTACGCACACCCCCACCATCCAGAAGTCTACGTGGAAGGCGACGGACACACACACTTTTTCTGCGCACATATCGTTTATGCATTTGGCCCCTGGCGTTTGTACCTTTGACATAGACGTTGAGCGTGGCGGGTGTGGCACCTTCACGGCCCCCACCTTGGTAAAACAGGAAGCTGACACAGTGCGTGTCATTCTCTTTAAGGGGGGGCAGAAGGAGCTGAGCGCGCTGACCGCCGTGATGACCTGATGTGTTCACAAACAGTACAGAAGAACCTGGACAGGAAGCAGAGCAACAAAATAAAAGCCTGTGGTCATAAACAAGAAATGGAGCTGTCAAAACACCAAATTTCTGACTTGTTTAAAAGGAAACGTGTCGCTGTCTGTTTCAGGGTCACATGACTTTTAATTTGAAGGAATATAAATATTAGTGTGAGCTGAGTGGCACACACACACTTCACTAACAGAATAAAATATAAACATTTATTTATTTTATTTCAGCAGGAAACATAAACAATGACATCATATCAACAGTAAAGATTGAATGAAATCTTTTATCCATCCTGTCACTGAGGGCGATCAAGGTGCACACAGAACTAGAGAGAGAGAGGTTTAACATTCTGTGTGACTGACAGCTGCACCACCAACATCACTCCACTGCTGCTGTTACCACGGAAACGCCCTTCAACCCACGGACACACACACTGTAAAAATAGTAATTTTGATTTCATGGAAATAGAAATAAAGAAAAGTGAGAGACCGCAGATGATTGACAGCTGTAGTCGCAACACAGACACACAATAATGACACACACACGCAGAAAGAAACTGGGGTTTGATATTTGAATACTTCCAAGTGAACACAGTGAATTTATTCTGAAGTGTGGATTTAAATGGCTTTATTCTAACTAAGTCATTATCTGACTCCTTTATGTTGAAGTCGGCTCTGCTTCACCAGGTGTGCTTTTACTTTGTCAAATCAGTCCCTGTCACAAAAACCCGGCGCTTTTATTCTGAAGTCTTGAAACAGGTTTTCAAATGATCTGCTCATGAAGCATCCTGAATCTGTGTGTGTGTGTGTCAGCAGATCAATTGTCCTTGAGGAGAATCGATTAGAAAAACAAGAGTTTTAATTGTAGCAGAGAAGAAGAAAGGGTGAGCAAGGATGATGAAGACTGAAGAAAAGAGAGAGAGGTCGTGTTGGTTATTTCACTGTAGCACAGAGAGCTGACCTCACTGTGACCTCACTGTGACCTCACTGTGACCTCACTGTGACCTCACTGTGTGTTCGTGACCCAAAGCAGAACCACTGAGTTCATCTTAACATCTTTTACCTTTTCATTGATTATTGATCAGTCAGTGACAGAAAAACAAAGTGTTTACAAAGACACAAACAGACACACACAAACACACACATCTCTGCGTGTTTCAGCGTTCATCTTGGTTGTTAACCTCCTGCCCCCATTTCACCTGTTGGCCAATCTCAAACAACCCCTCCACTCTGTAAACCAATCACATCAGACCCAGCTCACACAGACAGAGAAGAATCAATTGCAGTCTGACTGAGACGTGACCAGAGACAGCTGACACACACACAGACACACACATACACACAGGAAGTATGTGTGTGTGTTCCTTCTTGCTGTCTTTCTGAATGTCTGAAAATTCATAACATAAAAACTGATTTGATAGGAAAGTGTTTACGTGTTGTTTACCTGTTGACTGAACAGGTTGTAGATTCAGTGAGGATCAAAATGGAGGTTCTGAACTTACCTCATTAAAGGTGTCACGTGTGAGATCATGCTACAGACCAGAGGCAGCACACCCTGTTTCCAGTCTTTGTGCTAAGCTAGGCTAACATCGCCTGTCTGTTTCCAGTCTTTGTGCTAAGCTAGGCTAACATTGCCTGTCTGTTTCCAGTCTTTGTGCTAAGCTACGCTAACAGCGCCTGTCTGTTTCCAGTCTTTGTGCTAAGCTAGGCTAACATTGCCTGTCTGTTTCCAGTCTTTGTGCTAAGCTACGCTAACAGCGCCTGTCTGTTTCCAGTCTTTGTGCTAAGCTAGGCTAACATCGCCTGTCTGTTTCCAGTCTTTGTGCTAAGCTACGCTAACAGC
>CM068476.1:173148-185648 GCA_034769265.1 Remorina albescens | reverse complement strand
CAGGTTTCATAGCCAGGATCCACATACTGGTCCAAGATGACGAACCCCCACCCCGGTGTCCCTCCCTGCTGGTCAGGAGGTCAGAGGTTGGACAGATAATGGGAGCTGAACCTGCAGGAGGCCACAGGTGAAGCTCTGCCTGCTCTGATGGTGGAGACAGAAACTGCAGCGAGTCGACCGTCCTGCCAGTCGGTGTGGACACTGATGTGGTTTTATGGTTCAACAGGAAGGTGAAAGCCAGAGTCCTTATAAAGAGATGGAGGACTCACTCTATTCTGATTTTCAAATCAGCTGATCTGATCTGTTTGTTTGAATTTATTCATGTTATAACTGAATAATGCAAACTGATTATAAAGTTCATATCTCAATAAAGTTGCTATTTAAAAATAAAAACCAAACGTCTCTCTCTGTCTTAAACAAAAGGGGGGGGGGTCAGATTGTTGTCGGGTCGTTCTTAGTCTCAACTCGCCTCAACAGGAAATGAGAGAAAAACACACACCTCCAGGGATCTGTCTCACACACACACACACACACGCACACACACACACACACACACACACACACACACAGACACACGCACAGACACACACACGTTTCCACTGTGTCATTCCGTCAAATACCATACAATCTTTCTTTGTGTGTGTTGGCAGGTTGATGACAGGGAACACGAACACACCCTGAGGACACACACACACACACACACATATACACTGCTCTGAGTGTGTGTGTGAATGTGAGTGTGTGTGCGTGTGTGTGTGTGTGTGTGTGTGTGTGTTCACTAGCAGCAGTAATTAATCATAATGTGCAGCTATTGATCGTCTGCCTCTTGATTCTCCATCACCTGATCAATAACCACAAGTTTGATCTGAGAAGTTTTAACAACAAAATACAACCACACAACAACGCCACAACTACATTACACAGCACAACAACATAACACCAAAACACCATGCAACACAACACTTCACAACAACACCACAACTATATAACACAACGCAACAACATTACATTATACAACATCAAACCACCACACAACACAACACCTGTTTACATTCTGAGAAACTCTCTCGTGTAAAACCTGGATTCAGTCTGTGACCTTTGACCTTTGAGTGCTCAGAGGGAGGGCTGCCCAGTAGAGCCATAACCTGTGGTTACCATGGAGACTGGTATTTCCTGCAGAGGTAGAGCGCACACACGTCTGTCCTTAAAGGTAACAAAGAAAAGAGGACATAACATGGACACACAAATAGGCTCAGTTCAAACTCACACACACACACCTGGCTTGTAGCCTGGTGGAGCCACTCTCGTCTTCCTCTGTCTGTCTCTCTCTCTCTCTCTGTCAGTGTCTGTGGGGCTCTCTCACCCTCCCTCCTTGAAGTGTGTGAGGCTGAACGAAACAATTGGTGCTGATTAGAAGGATGACTGTGGTTCACTCTTCTTCATCATCGTCATCGTCATCATCCTCACTCCAACCCCAACAAACTTTACTCAAACAAGACCACGTATGTGTGTCTGTGTGTGCGTTGTGTTGCTGTTGACTCACACTGAGCTCGTTGTTCAGTCTTAGCGATACTGAGTGAGCAGCTGAATGTTAACGACTCATGTTTCACACACGTGTGCATGATGACGACAAAAACACACAACCACACACAGAATAAGAAGAAGAAGAAGAAGAGGGATTTATGAATCTGGACAGAGTCAAACATTGGAAATGATGGAAACAATAAAACATCTGGAGAATGACATAAACGCTGCCGGAAGAGGGAGAGAAGAGGAAACCACGACAACAACGAAACGACGACACACAAAGGAGAGGCAACGGGGAGGAAGACAGGTGATGAAGACTACACACAACGGGATAGACTAATTGAGGATGTAAAGACACCAGCCGTTTCTATGGAGATAAACTGACGCCTGTTTCCTGTACCTCCCCCTCCCCGTTACGAACATATGACACATAAACAACCTTAAACTCTTGTGTGTGTGTCCTCACTGTTTTGCTGCATGAATGCGAGCTGGGCTGTCATCCCTTTTTGTAGCCAACACACAGACACACACAATGACACACACACAACCCCCCACACTCACCAATTAGCAGTGTGTGTAACCAGGCTGATCTAATGTGTACGTTATTATCTGTTGTCAGACATCAACTTGTGTGTGTTTGAATCTTTAACTTTAGCAGTGATTAGCCTCGCAGTTAGCCGTTAGCGTGTGGTGATACTAACACCCTGCCTAACCAAACCCCCTTAAGAGATGATTGGACGAAATTGGACAGGCAGGGGGTGGAGACACACTCACCTCCCAGCAGCACCTGGGGCTGTGTGTGTGTGTGTGATATGAAATGACAGTGGACACACACATCCTGACAGACTGAGGTGGTGGCATTTAGCTGGTGAGACACCACACTGACACACACACTCACACACACACACACAAACGCTGAGTGAGGGACGTGATCTGATAGAAAAGAAATAAGGAGGTAGGAAAGGAGAAAAGGACAGGATGGTGAAGATGAAAAGAGTGGACCACATCAGTTCATCTTCTACACACACACAGACACACTACAGCTTTACTTTCAAGGGCATCAAAACTCCTTATTTCTCTGTTTGTGCAGTATGTATATATATGTGTGTGTGTGTGTGTATGAGCTATGATCTCCAGCAGAAACACTAACTGGGTGCTAACAGCATTAGCGTTAGCACAGCAAGCTAACTTGCCTCAGGCCAACATGAATAATGCAGCAGTCAGCCCAGCGCCTCTGGGAGAGTGTGTGTGTGTGTGTGTATCACTGTTATCTGTACTTCAGGCTGTCTATGTCACAGTATTTCAATAATATGCTAATTACTAATAATTACCCTGTAACGTACACCCCCCCACCCCAGAGAGCCTCCAGGCAAGGACAGGGGGATGGGGGGGGGTACAAAACAAGATCGGACCCATCAGGTCCATCGGGTCCTGCGGCCGATCCTTGGATGGTTCAGACCTGGACTGGGACCAGCGCTCGGTCTCAGGCTGTGAGCGTCTCCGTGTGTCCGCCGTCTGTCCTCATCAGTCAGACTCATCAGCCGCAGGACAGCAGCTGTCACTGTCAGGCTCCGCCCACCATCAACCAGGTCAGACCTGTCAGAATGAGTCCGGTCTGTCCGGCCTAAAGGGCAAAGTCCTGTTGACTGGACTCTGGTGACCCCAATCTGGTTCTTTGTTGGACCCAGCAGGGTCCAGTCCTTTAGACCAGGTCTGTGGCCCGCTGAGGGTCCACTTCATGTGCCTCAGCTGGACTGTTTCCTCTTTGCTTTTCAGAATAAAAGTGTAAAAAGGTTCAGATGATGACATTTCTGAAACCTGTTTACAACCAAGAAGTAATGTGACATCATCATTACCCATGAGTCTCTGTGTGATGTCACACTGGACCGTCAGATACATCTCCAACCTGAGACCCCTGAGGGGTCCTAGCAGTTCCTGAGTAGGTTCCTGGTCCGGTCCTAAAGAGCCTGGTCTCTCTGGATTTCTGAAATGGGTTTTGTATTTTATACAGTTCCTTCAGTTCCTCAGGTACTGAGCGAGGCCTGAAGAACCAGAACCGAGTAAGACCATCAGATCCATCAGGTCCATCAAATCCATCAGATCCATCAAATCCATCAGGTCCGTCAGGTCCGTCAGAACCATCAGATCCATCAGATCCATCAGAACCATCAGATCCATCAGGTCCATCAAATCCATCAGGTCCATCAGATTTATCAAATCCATCAGGTCCATCAGGTCCGTCAGAACCATCAGATCCATCAGATCCATCAGAACCATCAGATCCATCAGATCCATCAGGTCCATCAAATCCATCAGGTCCATCAGGTCCGTCAGAACCATCAGATCCATCAGATCCATCAGAACCATCAGATCCATCAGATCCATCAGGTCCATCAGGTCCGTCAGAACCATCACAACCATCAGATCCATCAGATCCATCAAATCCATCAGAACCATCAGATCCATCAGATCCATCAGAACCATCAGAACCATCAGAACCATCAGATCCATCATAACCATCAGATCCATCAGATGCATCATAACAATCAGATCCATCAGAACAATCAGAACCATCAGGTTCATGTTTGTGTCTTTTATGACAATTTCTATCATCACAAACTGTCCCCTGAGACCAGGACCAGAACTAGGACCAGGACCAGGTCTGATTCACAAATTTGGGGGTAACCCAAAGAGAAATGTGAGGGTTTTAGAGAATTGTAGTCTGGATCACACACATGAACACAGTGTGAAATACCCCCCCGACACACAGAAGGTCATCTCTAACCTCCAGCGGGGGGGTCATTGAGCTTGGCAGAGCCCCCCCCTAGAGCAACACACATATACAATGTACAAAACACACAATATACACAACCTCTATGTGTGTTGTTGTTGTCTTATCTACATAAACACACACATGCTGCAACTCCATTATAAACTCTCTCTCCTTTTGCCTGCAGCTTCCTTATGGCACTTGACCACTAATGCACTTCTGCTGAGAGGTAGGCCTGGGGCCTCTCTCTCTCTGTCTGTCTGTCTGTCTGTGTCTTCCTCTTTCTGTCTGTCTGTCTGTCTCTCTCTCTCTCTCTCTGTCTGTGTGTCTGTCTCTCTCGCTGTCTCTCTCTCACCGTCTTTAACCTCTCTTAACCTCGACCAATCCCAAAGGTGATTCTTGGTTTCCCGCGGTTACGCTCTGACACACATACAGCCAATCATTAATCAGAGTCTGGTGGCATATTAGGAGTCTGCAGCCGGCAAGGACACACACACACACACACACACTGTGACCCAGAAAGTTGTCCTCAGCACAAAGATGTCTCAGAAACAGGATGTCGATGCACACTGAGCACGCTCGGTCGTCAGTGCGTGTTTTTACATATGTTTTGAAGGCACCGACAGTCAACTCAACTTCACATGAAATTACCAAGGGACATAAACGCAGCACACACTAATAACAACACAGTGATGCCTTCACTGTCCATTATACACTCTGCCAACTGAGTTGGGCAGCAGCACATCTGGATGAAGCTCCACACCATCAGTTTGATCATGTCCTCATGGATGTCTCACCATTATGTAGCTAACATTAGCATAAACATTCAACTTCTTCCTAAGAAGTTGCAAATCATCCATCCTCTACCTCTTTTCCGTTTCCGGGTCACGGGGGGTTCTGGAGCCAATCCCAGCTCACTCTGTGAGGGCGGGGTCACCCTGGACAGGTCTGCAGTCCATCACAGAGACAGACAGACCTACGGACAGTTTAGAGTCACCAATGAACCCAAACATGATGTCTTTGGAGACTCCACACAGAAAGGCCCCAGGCCGGGAACCGAACCCAGGACCTCCTTGTTGTGGGGAAACAGAGCTGACCACTGTGACACCGTGCTGCCCTAAATCAGATCAAATTTATTTCTAAGGCTCCAAATCATAAAGTTCCATCAAGACAGAGCGATACTCTGTCTCTCTCCCTCTGCCTCTGCTACCCACTACACAAATAACACAAATGTGTGTGTGTGTGTGTGTGTGTGTGTGTGTTTTGTATTTCTGTTGTGGGTCTGTTGTGTATTTTTTGTTTGTCCATGTTGTGTGTTTTAGCCATGCACATACAGATAACAAACCTGCTTCAAACTCACAAAAGCTGATTTTCAGCTCAGCACTGAAACACAATTAACATATAAACAGACACACACACACACACACACACACATACCGATATTAGCTGCATATGAATATTTACTGTAGTAATTTAGGTTAAATAGCAGCTTCTGGGCATAAAGTCCCTCAAGGCTTTAATGATACACACACACAGACACACACAAACAAACACACACGCACACAGACGCCCACACACTAAAGGAGTGGATGTGTGTGTGTGTGTGTGTGCGTGCGTTAGCTGGCAGCACTTTTCAAATAATTATCATAATTATTATGATAAAGAAGCGAAAACGTTAAAACTCAAATAAATATTTAACACTCCTCCTTTAGAAAGAGTCCACAAGTCCAACATGTTTGTGTCTTAAACATGTTTTAAACTGCTGATCAGGCAGATTATACTCATAATACACACTAATCCTTGTCTCATCAGTGCACTCTGTCTCTCTCTCACACAAACACACGTCTTCAAACAATAATCCTATGAATATGATCGGGGATTTGGGCCACAACACTAATCAGGCTGACATCTCTGGACAGGATTAAGAACACACACATGTGCACACGCACACCCTGCAGTGTCTTGTAATCTTTTGCTGTCAGTGCTTTAAAATCTGATGTCAAATAAACAATTTGGTTAATCTGAAGATCAACATCTTGTTGAGTAGGCAAACTTCTGTTGGGAGCCGACCTGTTACCATGACCACGGTCACATCGACACCCTCATGTGTCACCTCACCTCCCAGAGGCATCTGTCTGTCCGAGTTTTTATTTGCTCTATTTTCAGGTGGGCATTGTCTGTCGGGTCGGGATAATTAGTGATTATCTCTGCAACAGGATGTGAATGAACAGTGTGGTGTGGTCTGTTAAACTGCTCTTGTGTCCTGGTACCAAACTGCCCTGTGGTGAGTTTACGGGACCCCCCCATCCTCAGAAACACAAATCCTCCTCCACAGCTTCTATCTCATCTCTCACGTTAAACAAAAGGAGTCTTAATCCGGCTCCTTTAATCCTTGCTGGGTTTGCAGACGCTGCGTCTCAAGGCGGCACTTTAATCCCAGAGGCCAGCGGGGCCGATGGCGGCGTCTCCGCCCGCCAGGGATCCTTTCACCAGCAGCTTTAATCTGACCCGAACCGACCAAGAGCTCCCAGGAAGTCCTGCTCTCTGAAGAAGAACTTTCTCCGTCTGTCGCTGCAGATAATTCTGCGCCGATGTGGATTTGAGGAGATTAAAGCTACAAAGAATTCTGCATTTTTGAATTACTAAAATACAAACAGGAAGCAGAGCAGGAGGCAGACGCAGAGGAGCAGGAGGAGGAGTATGAGGAGGAGGAAGAGGAAGAGAAGCAGGAGGAGTATGAGGAGGAGGAAGAGGAAGAGAAGCAGGAGGAGGAGTATGAAGAGGAGGAAGAGGAAGAGGATGAAGAGGAGGAAGAGGAGGAAGAAGAAGAGGAGCAGGAGGAGGAGTATGAAGAGGAGGAAGAGCAGAGTAAATTCATGAAGGTCAACTGTGTGTTTGACTTGTGTTTGTTTGTGTGTGACAGAGACAACATCTCCGCAAAGTTTAGACCACAGAAGAAGAACGAAGAAGACAGACTTGTTCTGAAGAGAGAAAGAAGAAAAGGAAGGAAGAGGGAGATAATAAACTCACTGAGGATTCAACACACACACACCTGACTTCACACTGTGTGTGTTTAATCTGTGAGCTTCATTAAAACCCTGACGAGACAGAACAAAGAGCTGACTGAACACACACACAGACACAACACACACACAACACACACACACACACACACACACACACATACGCACGCACACACACACACACACACACACACACACACACACACACACACACACGCACACACGCACACACACACACACACACACACAGACACAACACACACACAACACACACACAACACACACACACACACACACACACACACACACAGGGGGAGAAGGTAAAGTCCTGAATCAGCGACAGTCCTGAACCTGGACACACCAGGTCATCAGGGAGTGTGTGTGTGTGTGTGTGTTGCTGAGTTAACAGTAGTGTTGTAATTATAGACCCTCTTCTCTCATTTTTCTCCTTCTGTCTGGTTTGTTTTGTTCAAATGTATCATGGGAAAGGAGCACACACACAAAGAGACACAACAGTGAAAACACAACTGACCAACAACAAGCTGAGTGTCACTCCGATGACCGGGCGGGCTCATTAGACTCGCTCCATCACCACTGTTATTAGGGTGCGGCGGCCATCTTGGACTAGGACTGCTGAGAGTTTAATTTCATTCTCTGCTGCTTCACACACACACACATACACACACACACACACACAGACACCCTGCATCTTCCATGTGTGCAGCAGGAAGAGGCAGCCAAATCAAACACACCCTTTGGCTTCAGAGTCAGAGTTGAAGCTCCATCTCAGTGATGTCATCATGATGTCACAGTTTCAAAAAGAAGTCGGAAAGATTCTGAACCAAGTTCTGTTTGTCTGGACCTTTATTCTGAAAGGGCATCAGCAAGGCTGAAGATGAATCCAACAGCTACACAACTCAACAATCACACAACAGTCACAAAACAACGTTCACTCTGTTCTTGTTGAGCTGCGTCAAACACACACCAGCACAGAAGGATTTTCACTGATCGACAAATTTATCATACTGATGATCTTTAGCCAATAACTGCTGCCGTTCAACATTTTCATCTTCACAGTCTGCACCAGGAAAACCAGCACCAGGAAAACCAGCACCAGGAAAACCAGTGAACCAATAAAAACCCTCTTCACTCTTTCAGCTTATCTTTTCAGTTTCTTTCTGATTTATTTATTTATTTTTTTGTAAGGTTAGAAGGAAAGAAGGAGAGGAGATAAGGACAGGGCAGAACAGGATGAGAAGGAGAGGAAAGGAAAGGAAAGAAAGAGAGGAAAGGAGGGAAGGAGAGGAAAGAAAAGGAAGGGAAGGTAAAAAAGGACAGGAAAGGAAAGGAGAGGAAAGAAGGAGAGGAAAGAAGGAGAGGAAAGGAAAGGAAAGAAGGAGAGGAAAGAAGGACAGGAAAGGAAAGGAAAGAAGGAGAGGAAAGAAGGACAGGAAAGGAGAGGAAAGAAGGACAGGAAAGGAAAGGAGAGGAGAGGAAAGAAGGAGAGGAAAGAAGGACAGGAAAGAAAAGGAAAGGAAAGGAGGACAAAAAAGGAGGAAAGGAGAGGAGAGAAGGAAAAGCAAGAAGGAGACAAAGAAAGACAGCGAGAGGAGGCAGCGGAGGAGATTTTCCAACTGGAAACTTGGACGCGGACTCTCCGTAACTCCCATGTTCACCCCCCCCCCCGGAGACCGGACCAGTTCCAACAACCTAGACCCGGTCCCGGAGCGTCCCGGCTCACCTTTAAAGGTCTCCGCTCGCGCGCCCGTCAGTCCCAGTAAGCCCAGTAAGAGAAGCTGGAAGATCAGGAAAGTTCCGGTCCGCTCCATGTTCAGACCGAGACCCTCCGGAGGGGGGGGGGGGGGGGTCCTGACAACTCTTCTTCTTCTTCCTCTTCCTCTTCCTCTCCCTCTTCCTCTCCTGGTCCCTCGCTGCTCCTCTTGTTGCGGTCTCTCCGGTTCCTCTCCGGTTGTTTTTCCGCCGTTTCTCTTCAGACCAGAGACCGAGTCCGTTCACCGAGCAGTCTGTGACGTCACAGGGGGCGAGAGACTTTAGGAGGAAACGAGAGAGAAAGAAAGAGAGAGAGAGAGAGAGAGAGAAAGAGAGAAGTCAAATAGAATGATTTTATTTATTCGTTGATGTTTTTTATTCTTATATTAAATTAATATTGTGCTATTTTAATTTATTCAATTAAAATATGTGATAATTGTCACCATTTCATTTTTATCATGATGTTTATTTTTTCAAAGTGATTCCGAAAAACCTATGAATATTTAGATTCTTTATAACCTTTAATAAAGGTTATAAAGAATCTTAATAAATGAGTATATTTATGCTCATTACGAAAAAATAGCATGAAGGATGTTGAACTGCGGATTTTGATCAAATGTCCGTTTAGAGAATGAGAGAATGAACATTTATGAAAATAATAAATGTGCTGTCAGATAAACATCACACCTCTGCTTCTTTTTTATTTCTGCTGTAATATGGGGTTATATTTCAAATGCTAATCCACTTAATAATTTATTCTTAATTTAAGACTTTAATGTTAGATTTTTGATTACTGTGTCCGTACTCCCAAATGTATTTTATTTCAAAATATTTTTTACTGTATTATATTTGTTGTTTTTTCTCCCGTCGTTTTATTTTTGACTTTATTTCCACCTCAGCTGTATTTTATGTGAGGTGATGAGAGAATGCCAGTGCTGCCCCCTGCTGGGCCTTAGCTCTTTGCTCTCAGCGGGCCTGGTGTCATTTTCAAAATTAAACTTTCTCTTTGGAGGAGTCTCACATTCTGAAGGAGGAAACATCAAAGTGTTCACAATTTATTTCATTTCAGTCTATTAAATGCGACATCATCTTCATCAGGGCGTATGTTAGTGAAGGAAATAATGAGATAATGAAACTGTTGTTGTTTGTTTTTCTCCGCTGCCATCTGCAGGACAAACTGAGGAACAAGAGCACAGCAACAGCAGAGAATAATGATTGTAACAATAAGAAGAAGAAGAAGAAGAAGAAGACGACCTCGAGGTCAATCCTCGTCAACTCCATCAAACTATCGAAAACCAGACATTAGGCTGCCCAGGTGATAAATAGGCCTTACAAATCCCATCATCATCATCAACATCCTGATCTCTGAGGTAGCCAAAGAAATCCTGCTGCTATGTGGCTCTCAGGTAGTTGAAGAGGGCAGTGAGCCCCCCATCCAGAACCTCCTTCACCGGCTTCATCAGCGGGTTGTGGATGATGTGGAGTCCTTTATCCAGAGGATGACAGGCCAGTTTCTCCAGACGGGCCAACTGGTGCATCTCCTGAACATCATCATCATCATCATCACTATCACTGTTGTCTCTGGTTATCTGTACATTTAAACTTTGGTCATTTTGGAAACAGATGAATGAGTTTTTACCTGTGGAACATCTTTTATGTCATTAAAGTCCAGATTCAGCAGCTCCAACCTGGATCATATCAGATAATCAGATAATCAGATCAAACTTATAAGAAGACCAAGTCAGATCAGATAATCAGATCAGTTGTGTGTGAAGATAACTGCTGGGTTTATGTGGTTGGGGGCAGCTCAGGTGTCATGTTACCTGTTGAAGGTAGAGTCAGCTGTTGACTTGTCTAGACAGGTGAGGTTACCTGGTGAGGCAGCAGAGGGCCTTGGGCAGGGAGTGGAGGCTGTTTCCCTCCACGATAAGGATTTTGAGCTGCACCAGAGCCTGGATGTTCTCTGCCAGGTTCTCCAGGCGGTTGCAAGCCAGATGGAGGAACACCTGTGGGGACAGACGTGACTGTCAGATGTGTTCTGGTTTTGTTGTTGCTGGTTCCGAGTCTCTGAACGTACCAGAGACTTCATGTTGTACACGCAGCCCGGGATGTGAGCGATGTGGTTGTGGCTGAGGTTGAGCTTCCTGAGTCTGGTCAGACTGGACAGAGACGGAGGCAACGAGGACAACTGGTTGTTGGCTAAACTGAGCACCTATCAGGGAGGACATCATAATTCTTGTTTCATCAGAACAGCTGTGCTTGACTTCCTGCTCTACACATAACACAAGGTTCCATCCAACTAGACTTGAGTAGTATTTATAGAAGGAAGACAAGTACTCTCTGCAGTACTGTTAGTATTGGTACCTCCAGCTCTGTGCAGGCTCCCAGCTCCTCAGGAACTTCAGTCAGTTTGTTTCTGTAGGCGAATAGCACTCTAAGTCTCTTCAGCTGACCGATCTCTGCTGGCAGGCTGCTCAGCTTTAAACAACAACGACAAAACAACAATGATTGTGACAGTGTGAGGAATAGACAGGACTGTTGGGGGCAGGGTTGAGGGGTTGATGAGTAAGCCAAGGTCATAAGTCAAAATTTTGTCCAGGTTGTTGAGATTCAGACAAAGTCGTTCTACTTTGTGGTCAGCCAGGAAAGAAGCATCTTGTAAGGAGAGACCTGAAGGAGGCGACCTTTAGGTGGCAGCCTGCAGGAGGTGACCTCTAGAAGGCCACCTGTGGGAGGTGACCTAGAGGAGTTGCTGGCAGCTCTGTTGGTTCTCAGTCCAGTCAAACTGAAGGCTGAGGTTCAGGAGAGAACAGGAGACAGAAACTGGATCCTGATGGATTAGTGGGGGGGGGGATTATAGCCTTTATTTATCCATAAGAGACAGCAGCTGCTGTGAGAGATGGGGGGAGGGGTTAGCACCTTGCTCATGAGCTTCAGTTTGGTGTCAAGTATGTAGACCATTTCCTTAAAAAGTTGTGATTGGTGCAGGAACCACCTGAGGAGACTCCAAACCTCATGCCAATAATACATGATCGCACCAAATGATCGACTAATCATTCATTACCACCTGCACGGAAGTCAACTGATTTCTAAATATCGAATCAAAGACAAGATAAGCCGATAACAGGCTTCATAGGAGCTCACCTGTCTGCACCTAGTCACATGTGGGACAGCATGATGATCAGTGTCAGGGTTCAGGGTTCAGAAACAGGGCTTAGGGTCAGAGTTCAAAGTCAGGGTCAGGGGGTTTACCTGGTTGCCCCACAGGTTGAGGACCACCAGGTTAGACAGCATTGCCAGCTGAGGAGGAAGACTCTTCAGACTGTTGAGAGACAGATTCAGTTTCTCCAGCTCTGTCAGCTCCCACAGGTCTTCTGGGACTTCCTGAACAACAACCACAAACAGATTGA
>CM068476.1:160648-168148 GCA_034769265.1 Remorina albescens | reverse complement strand
CCCCAAACTTCTGTGACAGACCCCCCCTCCTCCCCAACACAGTGAGTCTAACCTGTGAAGATGATGATGATGGTGAGGTTTTTCACTTATACAGAAATGTCTTCACAGAGACAGGAAGAGGACAACTCATGGCTTTAAAAGGGAGCAGTCGTCCTGCTGCTCTCTTTGTCAGGACGTCCTGAAGGATCCAGTCTCTACCAGCTGTGGACACGGGTCTGCAGACAGTGCCGGACCTCATACTGGGACCAGTCTGGTTCTTCAGGAGACTCCTCCTGTCCCCTGTGTGGACAAAGATCCAGAACCAGCCCTGAACAGAGTGAGTCTGAACTTCTGACTGACGTCTTTAGTTTTTCATCAGATTCTCAGGCTCTCTGTCTTCAGTCTGACGTCGTCTCTTCTCTGTCAGCAGATCCTGGTCTACAGGAGGTTTTAGATCAATATAAGATCAGTCTGAGGACCAGATGTCAACATGTGACCGAAGGAACAGGAACAGGAAGTGGAACCCTCCTCAACAGGATCTACACTGAGCTCTACATCACAGAGGGACAGAGTGAAGAGGTTCTTACCCAACATGAGGTGAGGCAGCTGGAGACAGTTTCCAAGAAGAAGACCCTCCATGATGGTCCAATCGAGTGTCACCACATCTTTAAAGTCTCTGACCAGCAGAGTCCCATCAGACTGGTTCTGACCAACGGCGTCGCTGGTGTTGGAAAAACCTTCTTGGTGCAGAAGTTCAGTCTGGACTGGGCAGAGGGCTCAGAGAACCAGGATGTCCGTCTGCTGGTTCTGCTTTCGTTCAGGGAGCTGAACCTGATCAGAGAGCAGCAGTACAGTCTTCTCAGGCTGCTTCATGTTTTCCATCCAACATTACAGAAGGTCACAGCAGAGCAGCTGGCCGCCTGTAAAGTTCTGTTCATCCTGGACGGCCTGGATGAAAGCAGACCTTCACTGGACTTCACCGACATGGAGGTCGTGTCTGACGTCACACAGGAGTCATCGATCCACCTGCTGCTGACAAACCTCATCCAGGGGAATCTGCTCCCCTCTGCTCTGGTCTGGATCACTTCCAGACCTGCAGCAGCCAATCAGATCCCTCCTTCATGTGTGGACAGGCTGACAGAAATCCAAGGTTTCACTGACGCCCAGCAGGAGGAGTACTTCAGGAGGAGGTCCGGGGATGAAGATCTGTCCAACAGAATCATCTCACACGTCAAGAAGTCCAGGAGCCTTCACATCATGTGTCAAGTCCCAGTTTTCTGCTGGATCATCGCTACAGTTCTGGAGCACATGTTGACTACAGACCAGAAAGGAGAGCTGCCCCAGACCATGACTGACCTGTACTCACACTTCCTGCTGGTCCAGACCAGGAGGAAGAGGATCAAGTACCATGAGGGACATGAGACGAGTCCACAGGAGCTGATGGAGGCTGACAGGGAAGTTCTTCTGAAGCTGGGCAGGCTGGCGTTTGAACATCTGGAGAAAGGAAACATCATTTTCTACCAAGAAGACCTGCAGCAGTGTGGTCTTGATGTCACAGAGGCCTCAGTGAAGTCAGGACTCTGTACTGAGATCTTCAAAACAGAGAGTGTGATCTTCCAGAAAACAGTCTACTGCTTTGTTCATCTGAGCATTCAGGAGTTTCTGGCTGCAGTCTACATGTTCCACTGTCACACCAACAGGAACATGGAGGTCCTGGAGGACTTCCTTTATTCTCAAGCTGAGGAAGCTGACAGTGACTCTTCTTCCCCTGAAGATGATGATGGACAATATTCTGATTATGACAGTGGATTACTCCTGGACGTCTTCTTGAAGGCAGTCCTGGAGAAATCCCTCAGAAGTGAAAATGGTCATCTGGACCTGTTTGTCCGCTTCCTTCACGGTCTCTCTCTGGAGTCCAACCAGAGACTCTTAGGAGGTCTGCTGGGTCAGACAGAGACCAGACCAGAGACCATCCAGAGAGTCATGGACAGTCTGAAGTTGATAGATACTAAGTTTATTTCTCCTGACAGAAGCATCAACATCTTCCACTGTCTGATGGAGCTGAACGATCACTCAGTTCATCAGGAGATCCAGGAGCTCCTGAAGTCAGAGACCAGATCAGAGAAGAGACTCTCTGAGATCCAGTGCTCAGCTCTGGCCTACATGCTGCAGATGTCAGAGGAGGTTCTGGATGAGCTGGACCTGGAGAAGTACAAGACATCATGGAAGGGTCGACTCAGGCTGGTCCCAGCTGTGAGGAACTGCAGGAAGGCTCGGTGAGTCCAGATAGTCAATGTCCAACAGAGATTCAGGAATTAAGAACTGAATGTGTTTACGGTGCCTGATAGAGATGGGCTGGGCCGACTACCGAACCCCCAACCTGAAGGTGTCATTCTGAGGTTGTGAAAAGTTACAGTGCCAGTGACATGTTGGTTTCTTACACAGAAGCCAACAAAAACCTAATTCATCTACTGGCTAATTATCTAGCTAAGCTAACAAGCCAGATTTGAGCGCAGCCGACTGCTAATGAGCTTTCAAAGGGGCCGGGTCCAAGAGTCTGACAGAACAGGTTGTATCAGTGAGACACTCCCCCGCCTGTCTGTCAAAGAGGCCACGCCTCCTTCAATCCTTCATGTAAACAGATGAGTTTCTGAAACAGACTCATGTCACCAGACTTACCTGGGAGCCTATGGGACGAACTCACTGCTGGAGCTTAGTTATCATTAACTGTCGTTATGAATCACTTTTTCTGTCATTTTTACTAACTGCTGATACTTCTAAAGTACTTATCAGTCATCACTCCTCTTGGAATAATTCACGTTTGCTTCAAGAGCCTTGTCGCTTACAATTTGGTGCTCAATTAATAAATTTGATTTAAAGGCTCGTGTTTTCAGTCCCTCATGTGTCCCCTGTCCTCCCAGGCTTTGCGAATGTTTCCTTTCAGAGACTCACTTTGACATCGTGGCTTCAGCCCTGAGGGCCGACCCCTCTCACCTGAGAGACCTGGACCTGACCAAAAGCAAACTGCAGGACTCAGGCCTGAAACAGCTGTCTGCTGGACTGAAGAGCCCACACTGTGGACTGGTGACTCTGAGGTCTGTGAAATTACTGTAGTTGTGGGGGGGGTCACACATAAAGTCAGTTGTCTCTCATTTTATTCTTTCAATCACAGACTTGCTGATTGTGGACTGACAGAGATCAGCTGTTCTTCTCTGGCCTCAGTCCTGAGGTCTGACTCCTCCCACCTGAAAGACCTGGATCTGAGTCAGAACGGGCTGCAGGACTCGGGACTGAGGGAACTATCTGCTGGACTAGAGAGTCCAAACTGTGGACTGGAGCGGTTGAGGTCAGTCTTCGCCGGAGCTGCATCAAGATGTTGATGTTTTTGGAGAGGAAGATAACATGATGTTGGTTTACACCAAGAGTGGATCCACATAAGATGTGCAGGTGTAGCTGCAGCAGAGGGGCCAGGGGGGCTCGGGGGCCACAGAGGGCTTTCACGCTCAGCCTTATCTGACTCTAGACAAATCAAATCAAATCTTAACAGAGTTCCATCAAGGCTCTGTACACAGAGCAGGTCCAGACCAGAGTCTGTATGGAGTTATTAAACAGACCCAACATAAAGACAGGAACCAGCTCCTGAACCTGACGGACTGTCTCACTCCTCATTCAGGTTGAAGAACTGCAGTCTATCAGAGATCAGCTGTTCTTCTCTGGCCTCAGTCCTGAGGTCTGACTCCTCACACCTCAGAGACCTGGACCTGAGTCAGAATGAGCTGCAGGACTTGGGACTGAGGGAACTATCTGCTGGACTGGAGAGTCCAAACTGTCGACTGGAGACTCTGAGGTGCTTTTATTTGTGAGACATCCAACCATCATTATCAGTACGATTCATCACTCCTGATGAAAATTGTCTTGGGTTCTGGTCCTGAGTTCGGGCCCTGGGATCAGGTCTTGGGGAGCCCTGACTAAGTCTGACTCTTTTCCAGACTTTCTCACTGTCAGTTGTCAGAGATCAGCTGTTCTTCTCTGGTGTCAGCTCTGAAGTCCAACCCCTCCCATCTCAGAGAACTGGACCTGAGCTACAACAGCCTGCAAGATTCAGGAGTGAAGGATCTGTGTGCTGGACTGGAGAGTCCGAACTGTGGACTAGAGACTCTGAGGTACACCTGTCTGTATGTACTCTCAAAGCTGTGTCGGTTATTAAACTCTGTCTTCTCTGCAGGTTGAGATGCTGCCTGATCACAAAGATCAGCTGTTCTTCTCTGAGCTCAGCTCTGAAGTCCAACCCCTCCCATCTCAGAGAACTGGACCTGAGTCTGAACAACAACCTGCAGGACTCAGGACTGAAGGATCTGTTTGGTTTTCTGGAGAGTCCAGACTGGAGATTAGAGACTCTGAGGTCAGTAAAGGTGAAACCAGCTGAACCTACATAATGCCAGTTTGAGCCTGAGACCAGAATGAGACTGACTGACACCATAGATCCAGGTTTTGATGAAGCTGCTGTTTGTCTTGACAGGTTGACGTGATCCCGGTCTTCAGAGATATCGATCTTCACATCTTCCCGTCCATCTGGGCCTCGTGTCTTTGTTCATCTCATCATTTTGTGTTGAGGTGTTTAACGTTCCCATCCTTAGACCTCAAACTGGAGCTGACAGGCTGCAGTTCAGAGACCTGAGACTCTGCAGAACCACGTTGGACCAAAACTGCTAACGGAGAGAAAACGTAGAAGAAGAAAGGCTGCTGAACGTTCCAGCTCTTCCTGTTTCAGCCTGAATGTGGTTCTTCCTTTGAGAAACAATAAAACGTCTGATTTCTGAGGCCTGTTTCTGTCCACATCTGTCTGATCACATGATCTTTAACTCTCATGACATCCTGGAGCTCAGTCTGTGTTCACTGTCAGATTTAAACCAGCAGAGGGAGTCAAACACCCAAAGAACAGCATATCCCTCCACCTCCTCCATCCTTTACCCCTCCTCTTCTTCAGTCCTTTACCCCTCCACCTCCTCTGTCCTTTATTCCTCCACCTCTTCAGTCCTTTACTCCTCCACCTCTTCAGTCCTTTACCCCTCCTCTTCTTCAGTCCTTTACTCCTCCTCCTCTTCAGTCCTTTACCCCTCCTCTTCTTCAGTCCTTTACCCCTCCACCTCTTCAGTCCTTTACCCCTCCACCTCCTCTGTCCTTTATTCCTCCACCTCTTCAGTCCTTTACCCCTCCTCTTCTTCAGTCCTTTACCCCTCCACCTCTTCAGTCCTTTACCCCTCCACCTCCTCTGTCCTTTATTCCTCCACCTCTTCAGTCCTTTACCCCTCCTCTTCTTCAGTCCTTTACCCCTCCACCTCCTCTGTCCTTTATTCCTCCACCTCTTCAGTCCTTTACCCCTCCTCTTCTTCAGTCCTTTACCCCTCCACCTCTTCAGTCCTTTACCCCTCCACCTCCTCCATCCTTTATTCCTCCACCTCTTCAGTCCTTTACTCCTCCTCTTCTTCAGTCCTTTACCCCTCCACCTCCTCTGTCCTTTATTCCTCCACCTCTTCAGTCCTTTACTCCTCCTCTTCTTCAGTCCTTTACTCCTCCACCTCCTCCGTCCTTTACTCCTCCACCTCTTCAGTCCTTTACCCCTCCACCTGCTCCGTCCTTTACTCCTCCACCTCCTCCGTCCTTTACTCCTCCTCTTCTTCAGTCCTTTACTCCTCCACCTCCTCCATCCTTTACTCCTCCACCTCTTCAGTCCTTTACTCCTCCACCTCCTCCGTCCTTTACTCCTCCTCTTCTTCAGTCCTTTACTCCTCCACCTCTTCAGTCCTTTACCCCTCCTCTTCTTCAGTCCTTTACTCCTCCACCTCTTCAGTCCTTTACCCCTCCACCTCCTCTGTCCTTTACTCCTCCACCTCTTCAGTCCTTTACCCCTCCTCTTCTTCAGTCCTTTACCCCTCCACCTCTTCAGTCCTTTACCCCTCCACCTCCTCCGTCCTCTACTCCTCCACCTCCTCCGTCCTTTACTCCTCCTCTTCTTCAGTCCTTTACTCCTCCACCTCTTCAGTCCTTTACCCCTCCACCTCCTCTGTCCTTTATTCCTCCACCTCTTCAGTCCTTTACTCCTCCTCTTCTTCAGTCCTTTACTCCTCCACCTCCTCCGTCCTTTACTCCTCCACCTCTTCAGTCCTTTACCCCTCCACCTGCTCCGTCCTTTACTCCTCCACCTCCTCCGTCCTTTACTCCTCCTCTTCTTCAGTCCTTTACTCCTCCACCTCCTCCATCCTTTACTCCTCCACCTCTTCAGTCCTTTACTCCTCCACCTTCTCCGTCCTTTACTCCTCCTCTTCTTCAGTCCTTTACTCCTCCACCTCTTCAGTCCTTTACCCCTCCTCTTCTTCAGTCCTTTACTCCTCCACCTCTTCAGTCCTTTACCCCTCCACCTCCTCTGTCCTTTACTCCTCCACCTCTTCAGTCCTTTACCCCCTCCACCTCCTCCGTCCTTTACTCCTCCTCTTCTTCAGTCCTTTACTCCTCCACCTCTTCAGTCCTTTACCCCTCCACCTCCTCTGTCCTTTATTCCTCCACCTCTTCAGTCCTTTACTCCTCCACCTCTTCAGTCCTTTACCCCTCCTCTTCTTCAGTCCTTTACCCTTCCTCTTCTTCAGTCCTTTACTCCTCCACCTCTTCAGTCCTTTACTTCTCCACCTCCTCCGTCCTTTATTCCTCCACCTCTTCAGTCCTTTACCCCTCCACCTCCTCTGTCCTTTATTCCTCCACCTCTTCAGTCCTTTACTCCTCCACCTCTTCAGTCCTTTACCCCTCCACCTCCTCCGTCCTTTATTCCTCCACCTCTTCAGTCCTTTACTCCTCCTCTTCTTCAGTCCTTTACTCCTCCACCTCCTCCGTCCTTTACTCCTCCACCTCTTCAGTCCTTTACCCCTCCACCTGCTCCGTCCTTTACCCCTCCACCTCCTCCGTCCTTTACTCCTCCTCTTCTTCAGTCCTTTACTCCTCCACCTCCTCCATCCTTTACTCCTCCACCTCTTCAGTCCTTTACTCCTCCACCTCCTCCGTCCTTTACTCCTCCTCTTCTTCAGTGCTTTACTCCTCCACCTCCTCCATCCTTTACCCCTCCACCTCCTCTGTCCTTTACTCCTCCACCTCCTCCGTCCTTTACTCTTCCACCTCTTCAGTCCTTTACTCCTCCACCTCCTCCGTCCTTTACTCCTCCTCTTCTTCTGTCCTTTACTCCTCCACCTCCTCCGTCCTTTACTCCTCCACCTCCTCCGTCCTTTACTCCTCCACCTCCCCCCGTCCTTTACTCCTCCACCTGTGTCCAGCTCTTATTATCAAATGTCTAAATTTGTGGAGTAGGACTCATCTGTGATCAGACAGAGACAGATTGAATGGTTTCAATAATGATCTTCAGTCTTTGATTTTTAGTTATCACTGATTATTTATGTTATTATTGAACACTTGATGGAATCATTGTCAGATTAATTGATCAGTTACTAATGACTTCATTGATTATTATTGGTGATT
>CM068476.1:10000-160548 GCA_034769265.1 Remorina albescens | reverse complement strand
AATGAGCTGCAGGACTTGGGACTGAGGGAACTATCTGCTGGACTGGAGAGTCCAAACTGTCGACTGGAGACTCTGAGGTGCTTTTATTTGTGAGACATCCAACCATCATTATCAGTACGATTCATCACTCCTGATGGAAAATTGTCTTGGGTTCTGGTCCTGAGTTCGGGCCCTGGGATCAGGTCTTGGGGAGCCCCTGACTAAGTCTGACTCTTTTCCAGACTTTGTCACTGTCAGTTGTCAGAGATCAGCTGTTCTTCTCTGGTGTCAGCTCCTGAAGTCCAACCCCTCCCATCTCAGAGAACTGGACCTGAGCTACAACAGCCTGCAAGATTCAGGAGTGAAGGATCTGTGTGCTGGACTGGAGAGTCCGAACTGTGGACTAGAGACTCTGAGGTACACCTGTCTGTATGTACTCTCAAAGCTGTGTCGGTTATTAACCTCTGTCTTCTCTGCAGGTTGAGATGCTGCCTGATCACAAAGATCAGCTGTTCTTCTCTGAGCTCAGCTCTGAAGTCCAACCCCTCCCATCTCAGAGAACTGGACCTGAGTCTGAACAACAACCTGCAGGACTCAGGACTGAAGGATCTGTTTGGTTTTTCTGGAGAGTCCAGACTGAGATTAGAGACTCTGAGGTCAGTAAAGGTGAAACCAGCTGAACCTACATAATGCCAGTTTGAGCCTGAGACCAGAATGAGGCTGACTGACACCATAGATCCAGGTTTTGATGAAGCTGCTGTTTGTCTTGACAGGTTGACGTGATCCCGGTCTTCAGAGATATCGTCCGTCACAGAATCTTTTCTGTTCTTCCTTCTCTTTGTCCAATTTCTTATTTCTTTTCTTCATGATCTTCACATCTTCCCGTCCATCTGGGCCCTCGTGTCTTTCTTCATCTCATCATTTTGTGTTGAGGTGTTTAACGTTCCCATCCTTAGACCTCAAACTGGAGCTGACAGGCTGCAGTTCAGAGACCTGAGACTCTGCAGAACCACGTTGGACCAAACTGCTAACGGAGAGAAAACGTAGAAGAAGAAAGGCTGCTGAACGTTCCAGCTCTTCCTGTTTCAGCCTGAATGTGGTTCTTCCTTTGAGAAACAATAAAACGTCTGATTTCTGAGGCCTGTTTCTGTCCACATCTGTCTGATCACATGATCTTTAACTCTCATGACATCCTGGAGGTCAGTCTGTGTTCACTGTCAGATTTAAACCAGCAGAGGGAGTCAAACACCCAAAGAACAGCATATCCCTCCACCTCCTCCATCCTTTATTCCTCCACCTCTTCAGTCCTTTACTCCTCCTCTTCTTCAGTCCTTTACTCCTCCTCTTCTTCAGTCCTTTACTCCTCCACCTCCTCCGTCCTTTATTCCTCCACCTCTTCAGTCCTTTACTCCTCCACCTCTTCAGTCCTTTACCCCTCCTCTTCTTCAGTCCTTTACTCCTCCACCTCTTCAGTCCTTTACTTCTCCACCTCCTCCGTCCTTTATTCCTCCACCTCTTCAGTCCCTTTACCCCTCCACCTCCTCTGTCCTTTATTCCTCCACCTCTTCAGTCCTTTACTCCTCCACCTCTTCAGTCCTTTACCCCTCCACCTCCTCCGTCCTTTATTCCTCCACCTCTTCAGTCCTTTACTCCTCCTCTTCTTCAGTCCTTTACTCCTCCACCTCCTCCGTCCTTTACTCCTCCACCTCTTCAGTCCTTTACCCCTCCACCTGCTCCGTCCTTTACCCCTCCACCTCCTCCGTCCTTTACTCCTCCTCTTCTTCAGTCCTTTACTCCTCCACCTCCTCCATCCTTTACTCCTCCACCTCTTCAGTCCTTTACTCCTCCACCTCCTCCGTCCTTTACTCCTCCTCTTCTTCAGTGCTTTACTCCTCCACCTCCTCCATCCTTTACTCCTCCACCTCCTCTGTCCTTTACTCCTCCACCTCCTCCGTCCTTTACTCTTCCACCTCTTCAGTCCTTTACCCCTCCACCTCCTCTGTCCTTTACTCCTCCACTCCTCCGTCCTTTACTCTTCCACCTCTTCAGTCCTTTACTCCTCCACCTCCTCCGTCCTTTACTCTCCTCTTCTTCTGTCCTTTACTCCTCCACCTCCTCCGTCCTTTACTCCTCCCACCTCCTCTGTCCTTTACTCCTCCACCTCTTCAGTCCTTTACTCCTCCTCTTCTTCAGTCCTTTACTCCTCCACCTCCTCCGTCCTTTACTCCTCCACCTCCCCGTCCTTTACTCCTCCACCTGTGTCCAGCTCTTATTATCAAATGTCTAAATTTGTGGAGTAGGACTCATCTGTGATCAGACAGAGACAGATTGAATGGTTTCAATAATGATCTTCAGTCTTTGATTTTTAGTTATCACTGATTATTTATGTTATTATTGAACACTTGATGGAATCATTGTCAGATTAATTGATCAGTTACTAATGACTTCATTGATTATTATTGGTGATTATTGGCTGGGCTGTCGCCTCTCTGAGTTAAAATGATTTCGTCCTCACCCTGCGCCATGATTGGCCAAGAAAGATGTCAGTCAGCTAGTGGGCGGGGTCTAAAATCGGCTTGAGCTGTTGGTATTGGTCAGCTCGGGTCAGCCCCTCCGACTGAGCGTTGGTGTGTTTTTCAGCAGGAGTCAGAAGAAAAGAAAAGACGAGAGGAGGACGACAAGAAGAAGAAGAAGAAGTTTCAAACCTTCAGGTCGGTGTGTTTTTCATACAAGATAACAAACGAAGAAGAAGTAAAAAATAGACGAAGAAAAAAATTTGTGGAGAGAAAATAAGTTTTTTTCTTCTGAGATTTTACCCCAGAGAGGGGGGGGGGAGAGGAAGGGAGGGGGGGGAGAGAGAGAGAAAGAGGGAGAGAGAGAGAGAGGGAGAGAGAGAGAGAGAGAGAGAGGGAGAGGGAGGAAGGGAGAGAGAGAGAGAGAGAGAGAGAGAGGAAGGGGGGGAGAGAGAGAGAAAGAGGGAGAGAGAGAGGTGGAGAGTGGGGAGAGTGGGGGGAGCGAGAGAGAGAGAGAGGAAGGGAGAGGAAGAGAGAGAGGGAGAGAGAGAGGGGGAGAGTGGGGGAGCGAGCGAGAGAGAGAGGAAGGGAGAGGGAGAGAGAGAGAGAGGGAAGGGAGAGAGAGAGGGGAGAGTGGGGGAGCGAGCGAGGGGGGGGGGAGAGAGAGAGAAAGAGGGAGAGAGAGGGGGAGAGAGAGAGAGAGAGGGAGAGAGAGAGAAGAGAGGGAGGGGGGGGAGAGAGAGAGAGAAAGAGGGGAGAGAGAGAGAGGGAGAGAGAGAGAGAGAGGGAGAGGGAGGAAGGGAGAGAGGAAGGGGGGGGGGGGAGAGGGGGAGAGTGGGGGAGCGAGCGAGAGAGGGGGGGGAGAGAGAGAGAGAAAGAGGAGAGAGAGGGGGAAAGAGAGAGAGAGAGGGAGAGAGAGAGGGAGGGAGAGGGGAGAGAGAGAGAGGAGAGGGAGGGGGGGAGAGAGAGAGAGAGAGAGGAAGGGAGGGGGGGAGAGAGAGAGAAAGAGGGAGAGAGAGAGGGGGAGAGTGGGGGAGTGAGAGAGAGAGAGAGAGGAAGGGAGAGCGGGAGAGAGAGAGAGGAAGGGAGAGGGGGGAGAGAGGGAGAGAGAGAGAGAGGGAGAGAGAGAGGGAGAGAGAGCGAGAGGAAGGGAGAGGGGGGGGAGGGAGAGAGAGAGGAAGGGAGGGGGGGAAGAGAGAGAGAGAGAGGGAGAGAGAGGGAGAGAGAGAGGGGGAGAGAGGGAGAGAGAGAGAGAGGGGGGGAGAGGGAGAGAGAGAGGGAGAGAGAGAGAGAGAGGGTGCGAGAGGAAGGGAGAGGGGGGGGAGGGAGAGAGAGTGGAAGGGGAGGGGGGGAAGAGAGGGAGAGAGAGGGAGAGAGAGAGGGGGAGAGAGAGAGAGAGAGAGGGGGAGAGAGAGAGAGAGAGAGAAAGAGGGAGAGGAGAGAGGGGGAGAGAGGGGGAGGGAGAGAGAGAGGAAGAGGGAGAGGGGGGGGGGGAGATGGGGGGTAATTTTAAGGAGACAAACACTCAGCGTCTGTCCACCTGTCTGTCTCTCAGCCTGCCTGTCTGTCTCTGGATGACCTCCCCGGGGGGTCCTCATGGTGGGAGCCACAGCTGTGAGAGCCTGATGTTGATTTAAATGTGAACCTGGACTGAACCGGGTCCAGGATGTCCTCAGAACTAGCTGTGGGTCTGGTCTTCAGGGTTCTGCTGCCCCTCAGTCTGACTGCAGGTAAGTTCTCCTTCCAGGCTAAAGGTCTCTGGTCCAGGACCAGGACCATCCAGTATCTGACCGCCTGTCCGTCAGGCTCATGGGGGTGGAGCCAATCCCAGATGACACTGGGTGAGGTCACCTGTCTGTCACACACACTCAGGTCAGGTGAATGACAGTCAGCAGTTCACCTCCAGGTTTGTGGACTGATGGAGGGACCTAAAAAAAACCTGGAGGACCTGGAGGACCTGGAAAACCAGGAAAACCTGGAGATCATGGAGGACCTGGAAAAGCTGGAGAAAGGAATCAAAGGCAGAACTCAACTCATCTGATGTTTAGATCTGATTAACTAGATGAATGTATGTGTGGCACAGCAGCAGGAACTGAACCACACACACACACACAACACACCATCAGGGTCGACTTCCTATAAGTCATCAGTAAACTTTAACCCACTTTAACTTAAAGAAGAAGAAATAACAACCCTGATCAATGATCTGATTAACTGATAATTTATTTCATCAGGAACAGGTAAAACTGATTATTGGTTGATCCCGATCAATCAGACCTGCTGAGCTTCAGGATGTTATAAGACCTCCCAGGACTGAGCTCACTTCTAAGGTGGGACTTCCCATTAAAGTAGCTCACATTCCTCGGGGGGGGGGGGGGGGGGGGAGACCCCCCCATACACACACATCCAGATGTGACTTGAGGAAGTGGAACCAGTCTGTGTGTTGGGGGAGGGGAGTTTGAACAGGGGTGTGCTCTCTCCCAGGTCCAGGTCTGGTCCAGGTCTGGTCCAGGTCCTGGTGTATGTGTACAAAGTTTAATGAATGAGCTTTAACTTCAGTTTCTGTGTGTTGATGTTTCAGCTTTGATCAGTTTATTGATTATTGATTATTGACAGATTTATTAACTCTACTAACTATGAACTATGTGTGTTCACAGCTTGTGTTTGTCGATACAGTGGATTCTCTCTGGTCTACGTCATCCAGCTGCTGCTACTCCCGCTGCTGCCTGGACCCCCCCCCCCCCACAGGTACAGATACTGATCAAAATGACCCCCCCCCCACAGGTACAGATACTGATCCAAAATGACCCCCCCCCCCCACAGGTACAGATACTGATCAAAATGACCCCCCCCCACAGGTACAGATACTGATCAAAATGACCCCCCCCCCCCCCCCACAGGTACAGATACTTATCCAAATGACCCCCCCCCCCCCACAGGTACAGATACTGATCAAAATGACCCCCCCCCCCCCCCACAGGTACAGATACTGATCAAAAATGGACCCCCCCCCCCACAGGTACAGATACTGATCAAAAATGACCCCCCCCCCCCCCCCCGTGGTCTCCGGTCTCTGGCTCAGGATACTGTCTGTTTCCTGGAGGATCTTCCTGAGGAAACAGAGAGAATAGAGGTCACCTCTGATGTCACCTCTGATGTCACCTCTGATGTCACCTCCGATGTCACCTCTGATGACCCTATTTGGGATATGAGATGACTCATTGTGTGACATCACTTCCTGTTCTCTCCAGTTAGTGGAGTTTTTCTGAAAGAGAAAGCGTAAACTTGGACTGTCTTTAAACCTGGACCTGGACTGCCAGATTGTATTGAAGTCTATGGGAAGATGAGTGTCTGTGTAGTCCCTTTCTGAGATTCATTAGCTGTTTGTCAAAGTTGTGTTGTGTCATTTCCCTGCTAGATTTTCAATTAAAGTCACGTGTCTGTTTAAAGGTAAGACGGGTCGCTGTGTGACGGCGGTTTGTATCTCCAGTTTCCTCTTCCTGTTACTGCAGAGCTTCTTCCAGCTGACCACCCGCCACACTGCAGCCAGAGTACAACTGTAAGAGAAACCTGTCTCTCTGCTCACCTGTCTATCTGTTTGCCTGTCTCTCTGCTCACTTGTCTGTCTGTCTGCAGGTACATCATGGCAGAAATCTCTCAGTCAGCTGGGCCTGGTAAGGTAAGATCATAAGACAGAGAGACAGGCAGACGGGTGAGACAGATGGATGAGGTGAAAGGGTTAGGACACACAGTGACCTTTAGTGACCTTCAGTGTCTGTGTCGAATGTTACAAAACACATTGTAGACTTGTGTGTGTCTGTGTTTGTGTGTCTTAGGTCACTTATAAATGTGCATGTGACATACACAGAGGAGACTTGGTTTTGGCTCTAGGGAGTGGTGCATTGTGGGTAATTAGAAAGAATTTAGACGTGGCTGCAGAGTCAATGTTTACACAACAAACAGGAAGTGGACAAAAACTACCAAAATAAGAGCCTTGTTGTCGTAGCAGTCTGTCCCTTCAGAGCAGGACGACCTCGCTGACAGTTGATCCTGTGTGTGTGTGTGTGTGTGTGTGTGTGTGTGTGTGTGTGTGTGTGTGTGTGTTAGAAGTAAGAGCTTCAGACAGGAGTCTCTCAGTCTGGACTACATGACTCTGTAAACACCTACACACAATAACAGAAATAACACACAGTGAGTCTCTCTCTCTCTCTCCCTGTCTCTCTCTCAGGTTGACAGGAAGTGATGCGGGCTCAGCAGTTCGACAGGTGTTTCCAGATGTCGGTGTGATGCTTGTTGGTTTGTTGACTTGGAGGCTGATCGCGAGACTGAATGCTGAAACACACACACAGGTCTCACACAGACACACACACACACACACACACACACACTAATAAAGCAGGTGTAACCTTGTTAAGTCATCTCCTCTTGTTTCTTAACAACATTTGATGTCTATTAGCGAGTAACTCAGTCAGCTATTTATTAACTGTAACCATGTTAGGACACAAACACACACACACATACACACAGACACAAACACACACACACAGTGTATAATGATCAGGTTTCAGGTTCAGTCAGTTTGTTATTTGTTGTTTTCTGTCAGAGTCTGTTTGTCTACAAGGAACCAGACCAGCAAACAGCTGGCTCCTCTTCCTCCTCTTCCTCCCCCTCCTCCTCTTCGTTCTCATCTTCCTCCTCCTCTTTTTTATCCTCCTCCTCCTCCTCTTCATCTTCCTTTTCTGATCTCTGATCATTCTGTTTTCAGCCTCAGCAGGATGAAGTGGACAATGAAGAGGATCAAAGGGAGGGAATGATATTTGAGAGGGAATCTGTCCTCGGAGGGGAGAAGGAGGAAGAAGAGGATGAGGAGGAGGAGGAGGAAGAGGAGGAAGAGGAGGAAAAGGAGGAAGAAGGCAGCAGAAACAGGATTGTGGTTGAATTGGAGTCACTTGTTAGTAAAACCAGACACATGGTGGGAACCATGAGCACAAGAGGAGGGAAAGTCCTGCTAACCAACCTGCTGGGACTGACAGGTAACTATAGCAACCAGTCACAGTCCAGTCCATCACAGTCTGTCACAGTCTGTCACGGTTCGGTGAGGTCAGCAGAGGCCAAGCTGCTCCCTCCTGGTCTTAGATCATAAAACAATGGCTCAGTTTGGCTCTGGAGTCCGATCATATCTACAGGTGTTGCCCCTGACGTGTGCTCTGTTTCACCTGTAACCAAAGCCAACAGTGATGTCATCAGCGGTCATATACATAAACAAGTTCAATTTTCTCTCTCTCTCTTCCTCCAGGTATCATGTTCCCCTCTCTCTCCTCCCTCCTCTACTTACTCTGTTTCCAGGTATTGTGCACCTGGTGGGCGTGGTCAGGTGAAGTCCCACCCCTCATCTTCAGGAGTGTTTCTGTGATGTCACTGCTCTACTCTGCCTCCCACTTCCTGCTCTTCTACTGCTACCAGCTACCCTTCCTGCAGGAGGTGTGGCCTCCCAACAGCACATCCGCCAGGTAACACACCTCCACCAGATGGATGGTTCCTGATGATTGATGACTGGTGATTGATTCCTGATGACTGGTGGCCCGTCTGCAGCGTGTTCGGCCTGGTGCCGGTGGTGTTAGTGGACTGCGGTGCCCCCTGGAAGCTGCAGGTGAACTCTGAGCTCAGCTGGTTCCACTTCAGCAGCCCCCTGATGCTGCTGCTGCTTTATCACACTGTGGCCGGTCTGTGGAGGAACCAGGTGAGGATGATTTCATGGTTTACCTGTGATGATGTCATGCATGTCGTTCTCTTGCTAAGTCAGGGTTTCTCACCTCTGATTGGCTGATGGGCTTCACATGTTTCTGTAGCTGATCAATGGTGATGGGAGGCGGGGCATAGAGAGGGTGGAGTCGGCGGTCAGCAGGAGCTGTGACATAATCACAGACACTACAAACCTGAGCGATGAGGTCAGCACTGACATCACAGCGGAGAGACGGAGAGAGCTGTGGAGGAGGGCCCATAACTGGCCCGACAGCAGAGACGTAAAGACACATTCATTTCATCATTTTGATGAAATCAATCATTTTTGAATTTCATTATTTAAACTGAGACACTCTGTTTGTCAGGTGACACTCTCATCATCCAATGATAGCCCCTCAGTCTCCTTTGCCCTGCCCACACAGAGCACCGCCCAGGGATTGGATATCACCTTCACACCTGACTACTCTCTCAGCCAATCAGGTGAGTCTGTGGCTTGTATCACAATAAATTAGCAGACACAGCAACACTGAGAAGCCAAGACCTGCAGTTCCTTCATAGACCAGAGTTCAAATCCAGCCTCAGGTCTGCTGTGGTTTGGTTCTGCAGACACGTTGGAGACTTGTGTTTATGGAGGAGATGGATGGGGGGAGGAGGAGGAGGAGGAGGAGGAAGGGCAACATGCGACGGCAAAGGTGGGCGGAGTCAATGCTGTGTCCGTTGCCTACAGTTTTCTCCTCAAACAGAGCTACATCTGTGCTCTGACCTCCATGATGGCCTGGTCCATCACCTACGTGTCCTGGCTCACCTGTGTCCTGCTGCTCTGGTCCTGTGTCCTCTGGATGATGCGAGAGCGTCGTCGCTACACACTGATGTCATCACCGTGGCTGGTTGCCTATGGCAACCTCCTGGTCATCCTGCAGTACATCTACAGTTTCCCCGCTATACAGGAAATCCCTGGAGTGTTTCCTAGAAAAGATGATCCCTGCAGGGAGCTCATTTCCAAGGTACAGCTACTACGGTACTGTAGTATACTACGGCAGTCCTACAACAGTACCTCCTACAGTACTACTACTGTAGTACCATAATACTGTACTAGTGTCTCATTATATAAAATCTGATCATGTTGCAGCTGTTGTGTTTGTTGACCTTCTGGCTGCTGCTGCGTCAGGCACTGACTGAGAAGAAAGACAGACAGATGGATTCACACCTGTCTGCCATCACCATTCACATGGAGGGTGAGACACCTGTCTGTTTGCTCACCTGTCTGTCAGTCTGCCTGCTCACATGTTTCGTCTGCTCTTGTCTCATTCCCTGCAGATCAGGAAGTGCAGAAGAAGCGGGAGGTGTTGTATGAGGAGGTGTTGCACCTGGGGGGAGGAGGGGGAGGTGTTCAGATGGATGCTCTGGTTGCCACAGTAACCAGGATGTTTGTAAAATACTGGATCTACATCTGTGGAACCATGTTCTTCTTCGTGAGCTTTGAGGGGAAAATTGTTCTCTACAAAGTCATTTACATGGTGATGTTCCTGTGCTGCGTCGCCCTCTATCAGGTACTACTGCTACTACAAGTACTACTGTAGTGTTACGGCACTGTTACTGTTACTGCAGTACAGATTATTACAACTACTGAAACTGTGAGTGCTATTGTATTGGTCTACTACGAACATGTTCTGTATGCACTCTATATGCTGTATGTGTGTACAGTACCGCAGGCAGGAAGTACACCAAGTATTCGGTAGTCAGAGTTGTGGCAGAAGCAGATGCTGTTTAATTGGATTAATGAAACAGATCTACAAAATCCATCTTTCTGTCTCTCCCTGTCTGTGTTTCTGTAGTTGAACTATGAGCGCTGGCGTGCCTTGCTCAGGGGTTTCTGGGTAGCTGTGGTGGTTTACTCCATGCTGGTCTTGATACTGGTCTACACCTTCCAATTCCCCTCATCCCTTCACACATGGAGTTACTACACTGGACTCAGCACACACAGGTACACAAACATGTACACACACAGGTAGGCCTGTAACGATTGTTTCATAATTGACTAACCGCGATTTTTTGACATAATCGCGGTTTCTTTGTTTAACTGCAATTAAAGCAATTATTTTGGGGGGGGGGGGGGTTATTTTCATGAGATTGGTCAAAGCATTGTAACACTTTTGTTTGCCTGCTCTCAGCTATAGCATAATTTTGACACTGAATTTGGAAAACGAGACACGAGATGGAGATTGTTTCTAAACGTAGTACAACTTCTCCGTTGTGGTATCTTTTGGTTTCAAGCCAAATCAGAGGGGAGAGCCCACAAATCTGGAAGAGGCAATTTGCTGGCTATGTAAGAAATCGGTCACGGTAAAAAATGCTAGCACAACCAATTTGAGACAGCATTTCAGAAATCACTATCCCTCACAGTTTGCACAATTAAATAAATCGATCAGTGCCCCTGCATCAGTGGATGGCCCCTCCCGGCAGCTGGGCATAGCGAGTCGTTCAGCCGGCAGATGAAATATAAACATGACAGCGAATGTTCAGCCCAGTGAGGTCCAGCCACAAGCCAGAGAAACTGAACACGCTTGTGTTTCGGGCCTGAAATCTGCCTGAGAAATAACCTCTTTTTTTTTTTTTTTTTTTTTTAAATCGCCCACCACCCCCATCCCTTTTTTTCAGAGGACTATACATTTGTATTATTATTATTATGATTTAAACTGTTAGTTGTTGGCACTTGTCCGTATACACGTTCATATCAACTAAAATGACAAGGGAGATACAGTTGGGAAAAAATGCAAGTCAGGAAGTGGTGATGACTATTTTGACACAGTTTTACAAATAGCGATGACTATTGGACTTGGATAGCGAATAAAGTATTTCAAAAAATTGGACCGAAAGACACAATTATATTGTTAATCAGAATTATTTCTGAGACAATTAATTGTGTATAAACATTTGGAATTGTTACAGCTCTACACACAGGTACACTATCAGGCTTTCCGTGTCTCTGTGTTTTCAGGTTGGAGGATGTTGGTTTGGAAAAGTTCTCGGTTCCTGTTCTCTTCACCAGGATCTTCATCCCTGCTGCTTTCTTACTGGTGCTGACTCCCACACAGTTCTACTGACATAGTGATTGATGACGATTGTGTTGTTGTTGTGGTAACAGAGTATCTCGTTGTCTTTGTTTTGGAGGTGTGTATCATTCATCTTCATTACTTCCATGAGCCATTCCTTCAGCTGACCGACCTGAAGACTGTGGTTGACACACACAACAGTACCATCACCAGGTAACATAAGGCTGTCTCATCTCCTTCTGACCTCCACAACAAGTCCTTGACTTCCGACTCTCTCTGCAGGTTAGTCCACTCTGATGGCAGCCTGTTGGACCTGTCGGTGGGCGGAGCTCCTCAGCTCCTCCTGGAAGAGAAGAAAGGAGGCCAGAGAGAGGAAGAGGAGGAGGAAGATGATGAATGGATCAGTGAGGAAGAGGAGGAGAAAGAGTACCCCTGTGTATTTGACAGGGAAACCTTGTCCGACCCAATGACAGGTAAAGACACCGTACCTTCACACCTGAGACAGTGGGTGTGTTTGAAACAGGAAGCAGACCTAGTTGTCTTCCCCTCAGTGCTGGTTTCATGGCGGTTGGTGGTGGACCGACTCTCTGTGCTCTTCCTGCGCCTCCTCGTCTCCCTGCAGCGCCTGCAGCGCCTCCTCTGGTGGCTCCTAGAACTGCACATCGTCAAAATTGTGTCTTCCTACATCATCTGGGTCTCTGTGAAGGAGGTCAGAGTCCGATCTGGTTTGCTGTCTCGTGGTCTGTTTGTCTGTCTGTCTGTCTGATTCACTGCTTCTCTCTTTGGCCTGTCTCTCTCTTTCACTCCAGGTGTGTGTGTTTAACCTGCTCTTCGTGCTGTGTGTTGGCGTAGCTCTGCCCTGCAGGAAGTGGCGTCCCCTGCTGTCAGGTGTCTGTACAGTTTGGACGTGTGTGGTGACCGTTTGTAAAATGCTGTATCAGCTAAGCATGGTCCAACCAATCAGATACTCCTCCAACTGCACCATGGTAACTGTGGCAATGATATCATAACTGTCTGCTGTAGACCTGTCTGTGCTTCTGACCTGTCTGTCACTTTGTAGCCAGATAACTCCAGCATCAACCTGTCTCGCTCTGTTTTGTACTCTGGTCCCGTTGATCCCTCCCAGTGGGTGGGACTTCGTAAGACGGATGGAAAACTGCTTGACTACCTCAGGGTGAGGAGTGACATCTTGACCAGTGAACAGATTTTCGCAAAAAGTTCAAATAAAGCTGAAAATCAAATCAAATCAGATTTATTTGTATAGCGCCAAATCATAGCAAAGTTACATCAAGGCACTTTACATATAGAAAAGCTGTTGTTAAAACATTTATCTCATGTAGTTTGATGATTCTACTGCTGTAAGCATCATGATGTGAGACAGGTCTGTCTTTTTCCTCACAGTATAACCTGATGATGTTAGCACTGTTAGCTTTTGAGGTGACAATTTACCGACACCAGGAGCTCTACCGACTTCGGCGTAATAAGGTCCCGCCCCCAACCAGAACACTGTTTCATGACATCACGAGGTGTCACCTGGATGACAATGTACTGAGCTGTGTTAAATACTTCCTCAACTATTTCTTCTACAAGTTTGGACTGGAGGTGAGAAATATTTTTGTTAGCATAGCAGAAAGCTAACTTCTTTTTGTGTAAAAAATTCCCACACTTCTCCTCAGACCTGCTTCTTGTTGGCTGTCAATGTGATTGGTCAGCGGATGGATCTGTTCGCCGTAGGCCACGCCTTTGGCCTCATCACTGTCCTATTACGTCGCAGCAGGAAGTCCATCGCGTCTGTGTGGCACAAGTACTGTTACTTCCTGTCAGGGTTGTTGTGCTTTCAGTACCTGCTGTGTATCGGATTCCCTCCAGCTGCCTGTAGAGGTATAAACTCAGCTGAAAGCAACATGTTGGCATCATGTATTCACCTAAAACTGTTAGCCAACTCAACACAGCTTTTATTCTGTAAAAAAAGGGAAGTTCCAGAACATAGATGTTTTCTGTTTTGAATGAGAAACAACAATTTCCCATTGCCTCCAGTATTTATGCTAAGCTAGGCTAATATTTTCCCTACTGCCTTCAGTATTTATGCAAAACTAGGCTAACAGCAGTGAAAGCGATTTCATGACTAAGATCAAATTTTTTGGATTAAACCTGAAAATATTTCAGGTTAAAACATTTTTTGGCAAATTGGTAAATTAAAATGTCGGTGGCATTTTTTCAGATTATCCTTGGAGACCGCCTTCTTCCAACGTGGACTCTAATGTGGTCAAATGGCTCTTCCTCCCTGATTACCTGACGCCACCAAACCCACTCTTCCTCCTCTGTAAGTCCCTCATTATCATCATCATTAAACATATTATGTTTATATATATATATATATTCAGAATCTGCACTGCACAGCCAGCACAGCAGATCTGAAGAAACTAGTACAAGTCCAGGTCCAGGTCCAGAACAGAATGTGTTTCAGGGCCCAGGTGTGGACGGTATTACCCGAGGATGAACAGATGTGTGTTTATTGTGTGTCATAGTGCCGCCGTGTTTCCTGTTCCCTGACCTTTCAGATGACTTCCTGCTCCTGCTCGGGGCGTCGCTGCAGCTGCAGGTGTTTGACGAGGAGCTTCAGACTTCGGTTCAAATTCTCGCAGGAGACAACAGTGAGCTGGATGAAGATGACGGACAGATCTGTGATCCAATCGGACGGCTCCGTCTCAACACGGTCCCAGACTTTATGCTGTGCAGGTAAACACTGCCCACTGTCCACCTGTCTGTCTCTCTTCCTGTCTGTCTCTCTGATGTATCTTTTTGTCTTCAGGTCTTACCTGGACATGATGAAGGTCATCATCTTTAGCTACATGTTCTGGTTTGTCCTCACCATCATCTTCATCACCGGGACCACCAGGTGAGTGGGCGGGACCACAGTAACGATGTCATCAGTCTGAGATGAAACTGATTAGCTGACATTGCACTGTTCCAGGATCAGTATCTTCTGTATGGGCTACCTGGTGGCCTGTTTCTACTTCCTGTTGGTGGGTGGAGAACTGCTGCTCAAACCAGTCAAGTCCATCCTGTTGTACTGGGACTGTCTGATTGGCTACAATGTGTTTGTCATCACCATGAAAAATATTTTGTCGGTGAGACCATCATCATTTTATCATCATACCATTATACTTTTTTTATTAGCTAAGGTCAAAAGCAGGATTCACACTCTCTCTGTCTGTCCGTCTTTCTGTCTGTCTGTCTGTCTGTCTGTCTGTCTGTCTGTCTCTCTCAGATCCTGGCCTGTGGCTTCATTAAGTCGTTGGTGTTGAATCACTGTTGGCTGATTCAGCTTTTCAGTCTGGCCTGTACCATCAAGGGATACACCAAACGTATGTAACCTCTCTGTCTCTCTAACAGTGCAACTGTTTTTCTGCCTGTCTCTGTCTCATCCATCTCTCTCTCCATCTGTCTCTCAGCTGAACAGCAGAGCAGTAAACAGTGTGAGTTGCCTAGCGACGAGGCAGGGATCATCTGGGATGGCGTCTGTTTCTGTTTCCTGCTGCTGCAGCGAAGAGTCTTCAGGAGTCACTACTTCCTGTATGTGGTTCTGGACCTGCAGAACACCCAGCTGCTGGCGTCCAGGTACTCAACACGGCTACACAACACGGCGGCACAACACGGCTACACAGTCACATGATGGGATGTCTGTGTATCACAGAGGGGCGGAGCTCTTTGAGGCATCTACGGTGAAAGCTGTCAGAGCTAGACTGGAAGTGGAGAAGACCTCAATGGACCTGCTGAAGAGACAGTAAGACAAAGACAAGACTGCAGTCATGACCACCAGACCAGAGACACAGAGACACAAAGACCGTGAGACAGAATGACACAGAGACACAAAGACCCAGAGACAGAATGACACAGAGACACAAAGACCCAGAGACAAAATGACACAGAGACACAAAGACACAAAGACCCAGAGACAGAATGACACAGAGACACAAAGACCCAGAGACAAAATGACACAGAGACACAAAGACACAAAGACCCAGAGACAGAATGACACAGAGACACAAAGACCGTGAGACAGAATGACACAGAGACACAAAGACCCAGAGACAAAATGACACAGAGACACAAAGACACAAAGACCCAGAGACAGAATGACCCAGAGACACAAAGACCCAGAGACAGAATGACACAGAGACACAAAGACCCAGAGACAGAATGACACAGAGACACAAAGACCCAGAGACAAAATGACACAGAGACACAAAGACCGTGAGACAGAATGACACAGAGACACAAAGACAAAGACCCAGAGACAAAATGACACAGAGACACAAAGACAAAGACCCAGAGACAGAATGACACAGAGACACAAAGACCCAGAGACACAAAGACCCAGAGACAGAATGACACAGAGACACAAAGACCCAGAGACAAAATGACACAGAGACACAAAGACACAAAGACCCAGAGACAAGATGACACAAACATCAACTGGTCCAACCTGTGAGTCACTTGCTGCCTCTGCTTCCTTTAGGATGGACAGCATCAAATCTCGACAGCAGAAGTTTCGAAGAGGCAAAGAGAAAATGTTGAGTTTGACGCCAGGCAGTTTCCATAGTGACGGTCTGTTAACAAATATCTGTTGTCATGGAAACAGAATGGGCTGCACAGCTGTCAATCAAAGAATCAATTTGTTTGATGCCGTAGGTCAGGAAGGGAAGAAGGGTCAACAGAAGGAGTGGTGGAGACCCTGGGTAAACCACGCCTCCAGTGAGTAACATGACCACTGACATCATCAGTTTATCCTGTCAGACACTCAGTTCCACTAAATGGCCTGTCTGTTGCTGTGTCTGCAGTGGTAAGGAGTGGGGACTACTACCTGTTCGAGACCGACAGTGAGGAGGAGGAGGACAACGATGAAGAGGAGAAGAAGGAGGAGGAGGAGCTTCCTGAGAAATCAGCTTTCCAGGTGAGATGACTGTTGCTGATGAAGAAGAGATGAAGGACAGATGGAGGAGGGATGATGGAAGAGAGCTGAAAGAGAGGAGAAAGAGAATCAAACTTCAGAAACAACAGCAAGTGTTGAGTTTCGCTTTGATGACCATGACGGAGGCTTGTGGTGCGTTCAATGATGGCTGGACATTGTCCAGACAGTTAAATGGACCTGAGACCTGAATTCACATACACACACTGAAAAATAAACAAACAAACAAGGAACAACAACAACATGTTGTTTTCCAGTGACCACGTTTAAAATCAGCTGAACTGTTATTTATTGATTATTGATGTATTTATTGTGGATCAAAGACATTCTTTCCTATGCCAGTTTGTTTATCACGCCTGGATCACCGACTCCAGGACGGCCATGAGGGCTCGAAACAACCAGGAGAGACTGTGGAAGAAGAACTCATCTGAACGAAGGAACCGGAGGGAGGAGAGAAGAGGAGGTGAGGAGGAGGGAAGGAGAAGAGAGGAGGAAGGGAGAAGGAGGGGGGAGTAGGAGAGGACAGATGAGGACCTGTGTCACTTGTCTCCTTCTCTCCATCAGCTGGCATCATCGAGGAGACGGAGGAGTCTGGAGAAGACGAGGAGAACGAGGAGGGACCAGGTAGGAATAAACCGGAGGTACTGTCTCTTTAAATTGGACAGGTGTGTTCAGGTGCTGCTGTGTGTTTCAGAGACCGTGTTCCACCGGTTCTCCAACACGCTGCGGTTTTTCCTGGTTTTGCTGTCGGCTCTGCTGGACTCTCTGACCGGCTGGCTCCGCGGTCTGTGTCAGGAACACATCCACATCTCGACCGTCCTCCGGATCGAGCGCTGCATGTTGACCCAACAGGCCAAGCAGGTACAGGACGACACGCCACCAACGCCGCTACTCAGACGAGGCTCAGCTTCAAGTTTGTGTTTGCTCTTTGTTTGATCAGGGAAATCTGCCCACCAGAGAGGCCATCAACAGTTACTACCAGCAGCAGATGATGAAGACCTCTAGAGAGTCGGGTCTGGACCTCAGTACCCATGAGGCCTCAGCAGTGGGAGGAAGGGACGAAGACAAGGAAGAGGTTAAAGATGAAGAAGTAGGAGTTCAAACAACAGAAGAGAAACTACAAGAGGAACCAGCATCAAGAGAAAACAACCCAGAAGATCCACATATGAAACCAGAACCCAAATTAGGATCAGTTGATCCAACAGATCCAGATAGGGAGGGGGGATCAGGAAAAGGGTCGGCAGAAACTGTTCCAGGGCGAGATCCACAATCAGCATCAGAACCAGATGGTTATCCTGGACTGGATCAAACCTCAGCAGAGGCTCCAGCTTCACTAACAGGAGTTGATCCAGAAGTAGAAGATTGCCCAGAATGCTCTGTAGCTAAAACCAGCCAGAGACCAAGACCCAAACTCGCCAAGATGGAAAGAGTCCTATCGTCGTCGTCGTCAGAAGAAGAAAAGATGAGTCGTGCTCACAGGTGGGTCCTCCTGCAGGGACATCATGAAGTCCAGGAAACATAATACAATACACTTTATCGTCTTTAGGTAAATCTGCATTGGACTCAGTGCTGCAAATATAAAATGCTTCCACAGTTACAATAAAACCTATTACATATAAATAGAACAGCACCAGCTGTGCCAATCACAATAATATAAGGCACATTGCACCGAACAGTAACAGCCCAAAGTAGAACATCAAGACCACAATTTGTACAGCCCCAAGAAGCATCGTTTAAAGGTAGGATGGATATGGAGAGTTCTTAAACAGTTGAGTTCAGATTTGGGGACTCTCTGTTGTCTGCCAAAGGACAAGATCCTCTGAGCCTCAATAAGAACATACTGCCCATAAGGGGTTGGCCTTCATGCCTCCGCATCACCTGCATAGCTAAGTTTTTAACTGCACGGTGAGTTTGCCTTACCATAGTGTCATCCCAAACCTGCCCAAGCTCTCCAATCCCCATGTCCTCCTGCAGGGACAGCTGGACGTTCAGTGTCCTACTTTTAGCTTTTGTTAGCCGAACAGTTGGCCTGCAAAAAATTCACTCAACACAAGCATAATAAGTCTCGCAGGGTCATACTGTCTTCGCTGTAATATATTCTTTTTTTTTTCTTCTTAGACAGACAGGTGTGTTTGTCCAGGTGTTATTTACCTTGCCATGTTTGGACTGCTGTCTTCCTCAGAAACATATCTGTCTGTCTGAGAAGAACTAAACATTTACAATACCTGCATGTTAGCGAGACATTAACTTTGTATAGTATCAAGTCACAGATGCATGGAGGAGAAGAAAAAACCAGTCTTGAATCCAGATGAACCCTTCAGAGTTCACCTCAGTGAAAACAAACTCAGTCTGGATCCAATACACCACAATCCTGGAGACCAAAGACCAGAGAGTCAGACTACATCACTCATAGACTCCAGAAGTTGTTTTCTGGTCGATGAGAGACCAGCACGAAGCTACCTGGACTGTCAGGTGTAAGAGCCTGATGTAGCATTGCACTGTAGCTTGTTAATATCAAGGTGTTGTTTTAATTATGAGCTGTTCATATTCATGTGTGGTTTGTTAAGCTAACTTAGCATTAGCTCAGTTGTCTAAAACGAATCTCTTCATCTGCTCAACAGTGTTGAGGAAACAATCCGACTTCCTGTTGACCAACAGTGTACACACACCTTCACCGGGGCTTCTTCCCCCACTTCCCCCTCGTGCCTCCTCCTCCTCCCCCCCTCCTACAGCCTAGCTCTCGGGCTAGATGTCCAGGAGGAGGGTGGGAGTGAACGCAAGAGGACCAGGGAGGAAGTTGGGCTAGAATCAGGGTCAGGATTCAGGAAGCGACTGCTGGTTCAGACTCCAGGGGATATAGACAATTTCCTGTACGACTCAAACTCCACTTCCTGTCTGCCAGTGTCTCGCACTCAGGAGTTGACAGCAAGCGAGCTGCTGAGGAACAGGTGAGAATAGGTGAGTGTCAGAGAATGGTCACATGTCGCCTGCTCTGGCTTCACACAGCATCCATCTATTTTCCAGGACTTTCTACGACGAGGAGCTTGAGGCGTCAGATTGTTTCTATAGCAACCAGCCACAGCTGCTCCAGCTGTGCTACGCCCTGTATAACATCCTGGCAGCCAGGTAAACTCTGCACACGAGTTCCACCCATAATTCACATTGTCCATTTCCTCTCAGCGAACAGAAGGTCAGTCGCCCTAACCCACCCACCCCCCCAGGTCAGAGACGGTGTGTTACCTGGTCATTGTGTTAAACCACATGGTGTCGGCAAGCTGTCTGACTTTGGTACTTCCTGTTCTGGTATTCCTCTGGGCCATGCTCTCCGTCCCGCGGCCCAGTAAAACCTTCTGGATGACGGCAATCATCTACACTGAGGTTCTTCTGCTGTTTCACTGCTGTTTCAAGAATTCTTCGAATCTGTGGTTCCTTGATTAATTCCTCCTCCATGGCTCTTTAGGTCACCATTGTCATCAAGTACTTCTTCCAGTTTGGTTTCTTTCCATTCAACCAAAAGCTGGAGTTGGACCGATCCAAACCGTTCCACCCCCCAAACATCCTGGGGGTGGAGAAGAAGGAGGGCTATGTCCTGTACGACCTGCTTCAGCTGCTCACCTTGTTCTACCACAGAGCCACACTCAAGGTGAAAACTGCTTCCTGTGTCCACCTCAGAGAGATGCTCGGGTCCTCGCCTCCACTCAGTTGATCCTCATGGTCTATGGTCACCTTCTTCTTTCTCTGCAGTGCCATGGACTCTGGGACCAGAGCGTTACTATGGAGACTGGCACTCTCAGTCATCTTGACAACCAAGCCAATTCTGCTGACAGTGACAGCCCGAATGCTGCCATCGACCCCACCCACACACTGCGACGACGGGGCAGGAAACGGACGCGCTCAAGCTCCACCCAGCTGCGTTCTCCTGCAGGTAGAATCGAGCAGACTTCAACTGACTCAAATTGTTAACTTAGCGTAGCACAAAGAGTGAAAGCTTAGAGAAAGGTAAAAATTCAGAGCTGTGTGTCTAACTTCCTGTTTTTCCTGACACTCTGAGCCCTGGACAGGGTTAGGGTTAGACTGTGTAGAAATTATTGTATGAAGCAGCTGCTGTTCTGACCGTGTGGTTTCAGGCAGTGTGAGTTCCAGACCTAAGCAACCCAGCAGGTTTGATCTGATGCTGGACAAACTCCGAGAACTGTCCGTCAGAGCCAAGAAGTACTCCATTAGCAGGTATGCTAACACTGCTTGGTGACGAGGTCCACGAGCAGTAGCTGATGTTGCTGGACCTTGTCACCAAGCAGTCCCTCTCTTATCCAGGTGTATGTCTGTGTACCAGCCTGTCCGTCAGTTCTTCAGAGCACTTGTCCAACCAGAGTATAGCGCTGTCACCGACGTCTATGTCCTCATGTTCCTCGCAGATACCGTTGACTTCATCATCATCGTCTTCGGCTTCTGGGCCTTTGGAGTAATGTCTGATTCAATGATGTGTTGTTGACATTTCACCCTGAGCTCAAACTTCTGGATTCTCTCACTGTTTTACTGCTTTTACTTTGTAGAAACACTCAGCAGCTGCCGACATCACATCCTCCCTCTCAGAAGACCAAGTTCCTGAAGCGTTCCTGGTGATGGTCCTGATCCAGTTTGGTACAACTAACCGTCTCTCTGTGTATCACCTGTCTGTCTGTGACCTTTCTGTTTGTCTCACTGCCCGTCTGTCTCTCAGGTACCATGGTTATAGATAGGGCCCTGTATTTGAGGAAGACAGTTCTGGGAAAGTTGGTTTTCCAGGTGATCCTGGTGTTTGGAATTCACTTCTGGATGTTCTTCATCCTGCCAACGGTCACTGAGAGGTAACTCCCTACCCCAGATGACCTCATCAACATAGCGTCTGCGTCTGTGTCAGCTCAGACAGGGTGGTTGTCGCTGTTCCTGTCTGTCTCCAGGCGCTTCAATCAGAACCTGGTGGCTCAGCTCTGGTACTTTGTAAAGTGTGTGTACTTCGGCCTGTCAGCCTATCAGATCCGATCCGGTTATCCGACACGAGTCCTGGGCAACTTTCTGACAAAGAGCCACAACTACCTCAACCTCTTCCTGTTCCAGGGGTGAGTCGCCATCACTGATGTCACCACTGACAGGTTAGCAATAAGTTGACTTTGCATCAAGATGATGATAAAGCTCTTAAGTAATTAAAAGGATTATTTTGTCTGTATGTTTCTCTACTTGTCTATCCCTCTACCTGCCTTTCTACCCATCTGTCTCTCTGCTGTAGTTTCCGTCTGGTGCCCTTCCTGACAGAGCTCAGGGCAGTGATGGACTGGGTGTGGACAGACACCACCTTGTCTCTGTCCTCGTGGATTTGTGTGGAGGACGTTTACGCCCACTGCTTCGTCTTAAAGTGCTGGAGGGAGTCTGAGAAAGTGTGTTCGCGTGTGTGTCTGTGTTAGTATCTGTGTCTGTTTGAAGTGTGTTGAAGTGTGTGTTTCTGTGTGTGTTCAGAGGTACCCTCAGCCTCGCGGCCAGAAGAAGAAGCGTGTGGTGAAATATGGGATGGGCGGTCTGATTGTTCTGCTGCTCATCTGTATCGTCTGGTTTCCACTGCTCTTCATGTCGCTCATTAAATCTGTGGCTGGAGTTGTCAACCGACCACTCGATGTCTCCCTGACCATCACACTAGGAGGCTTCCAGGTAAACACACCTACACTGACTCACTATGTTAATAATAATATAATGCTAATATTTCTACTACTATATTCACAGTAGTAGAAATATTAGCAGCAGTGCTCACAGAACTCCCACATGTCGTTCCAGCCAATCTTCACGATGAGTGCACAGCAGAATCAGCTCAAAGATCTGACTGAAGAAGACTTCAACTCCTTCATCAGCTCCTACAGCTACACACCTGTAAGGTCTTTGTAGTTCTTGTACCTGAGGGTCCAACATGTTGTTCTGATAGTAGTGCCTGTGTCTCCCAGAGTGCCTTGCAGTTCCTGGAGGCATACGGTCATGAGGACGTGACAGTAGCAGAGCTGCAGGGTAGCAGTAACTCCCTGTGGACCATCAGTCCTCCCAGCAGACAGTACCTGAGCCAGGTGCTCAACCTGGACCACTTCCCCCTCACCGTGTCCTGGACGGTCCAGAGGTCAGCACTGTCCCCCCTTCTTTTCACTAATCAATGTCAATCATTGGTTAATAAAACATTCTTCATCAGGAATCTGAGTTTGGGGGCGAAGGCAGAGCTTGCATCAGGTAAACATGTGACCTACCTGGACAACCAGACTCGTCTGGAGCTGATCGAGCTTCTGAATGGGACCAGGACACTTCCTGTGTGAGTACAGGGGCAGGGTTATAGGTGGTGGTGGTGTTCAGGGGTTGTTAGCCAATTGCTAGTGGAAACCAAAGGAAGTATCAGTAGCATCAAAGCAACAGATGTGTTTTATGCACTGACCAGCTTAAAGGACTACAAACATGTCCACCACTATTCTCTCATACACTTTATGTCTGCTCTCTGCTAGCCTATCAAGATCAAATAAAAAAACAAAAGTTTGTTTGTTTGTATTGATCATACGACACACACACTGAGGGCAATGTGCAGGTGTGTAGTTGTGATGCATCACTGTGTGTGTGTGTGTTTCAGGATAATACAGGAAGTATTTCCATGTTTCATACGAGCTCCCAGTGACTCCAATGCCAAACCCATCGATCAGCTGTTCCCAGGTTTCATCTTCCTTGCTGTTCAAGTGATGACATAAATAAAAATGTAAACATTTGTTTATTGTCTGAACTGTCGTCTCTCATACAATCAGATGACCGGTACAAGGACATTCTGCTGGCTTTAGAGAGATCAACCAATCAGACCAGAGAGATCCAGGAGTGGTGGATTGTCGACCAACCGTTTGCCAGCCTGGTGCCAATTGTGGGTTGGGCTTCACTGAGTGACAGGCGGGAGGCGGGGCTCCAAGTCTTTGTCTTCAGCGATAAAGTCAGCCCTCCAAGTCTCGGCTTCCTGGCTGGATACGGGTAATCACTGACATCACAGGGGGCACAATCACATCATACACTGTTGTCATGGTAACGGTTGTAGTGATATTATCACCAGGACTTAGAGTGGCACTAACTAATCCAGCCCCCCCCCCCCCCCCACAGCATCATGGGACTGTATGCCTCTGTGGTGCTGGTGATAGGGAAGTTTGTCAGGGAGTTCTTCAGCGGGATCAGTCACTCCATCATGTTTGAGGAGCTTCCCTGCGTCGACCGAATCCTGAAGCTCTGCACCGACATCTTCCTGGTACCTGCTTAACTTTCTCCAACAATCAGATCAGCTCTCATCCTTCTCTCTGATTGGCTGACTCTCTGTGATGTAACTGGACATTTTCTGTTACAGGTGAGAGAGACAGGCGAGCTGGAGCTGGAGGAGGAGCTTTACGCCAAACTGATTTTCCTGTATCGATCACCAGAGACTCTGATCAAATGGACCCGACGCTGAACTTATTGGCGATCAATGTGGTTTATCATGTGATAGTGAAGGTGTGGCTCCTTCAGGGTTCTTTAAAGGTTCCACACAGAACATCCAGTGGTAGTTGTGCCACAGAAGATGTTAAAGAACAGGACAGGAAGTTCAGTGTTTCAAGAAACTGGGAATATGAAAGAATATAGAATCATTTGCATTATTTTAATGTTACTGTAACATTACTTGTTTGCTCAGTAGCCAATAAGAGCAACTGGGAGGTGGAGCTCTGATTGAAACTGACACCCTCAAACTGATCTCAGGGCAGTGATAAGGGAATATAATAGTATTAAGTGTAATTTACTGATTGTTGATAACTGCAGGGACCTGTAACATCCCGGGAAACCTGGAAGTGGTCTAGGGAAACTCCACACCTGGCAAAACGTCCTGGAGAACAAGGGACTGAAAATAGACGACTAAAATGATCGAAACACATTTTTCAGGACATTTACGTTTTCATTGATATGATATCAGGGGACCAACTGGTCAATTATAAGGGTGTGAATCAGGGTGTAGTCACTCAGCTGTTTTCAGATGTTTATGCCAGCACTACATTTAGTTTGACAGTGTTAGCATCTGCTGTAGCTTAGAGTGGTGTTACTTTGGCTAAAGTTATGAAGCCAGTGAAATAAGTTATGTTATACTTCAGCTCTGGAATCTGCCATGTCAATGTCCCACAGCAGCGAACCATTTGGAAACATTGATACCTAAATATTTACATTGCATGTCATGATGCACTTCCTTGTTTGGAATATTGATAATAGCAGCAACTGGATGAATAACAAAAGCACCAACCTGGATCAGCTTTGGCGTTTCCAGAGGAGACTGAAACAGAATCATCCAACCAGAGCCTCAGTAAACAAGTATCAGAATCAATAGCTTCGATTCCAAACGTCAAGTCCATAACTACATACGAGCTACAGCAGCTCTATAAGATCTACTAAAGCGCTTCAGCAGCTCCATGCTGGCACTGAAATGCCTTCACATGGAGCTGTGTGAATAAATTCACTCTTTAGAAGAAATTAAGTGAAAACAGCTGTAAGTGACAATGTGACACTGTAAACAACCAAAGAATTTGTCGCCTCCTGGTGACTGAAGACTGGAACTGGATTGCAGAGAAGAATAAACTTGTATGGAATGATTCTCTGAATGATGTTAAATATTCGCTCGGTGTTTCTGTGAATATTTGAAGTAAGCAGTGTATATGTGAAAATAAAAGTCATCTGTTTACCAGACTGAATCCAGACTGACACACAGAACAGAAGTTCATGTGCTTTATTGATTTTCACTGATGGACAATGCAGATCAGACTGCAGTTTAATCCGGTTTGTGCAGTTTACAGGAAGCAGTTCAGTGGAAGACGGTGTGAAGCTACAACTTCATAACTTTTAATACGAGTCAACAAACCAACCAAACCAGACAGACTTCCAGTATCATCAGTGAGTGACCATCCAGGTCGCGGTTTATCCTTGTACTATTTTATTAGCTCAGTGATGGCTGTGACATTACTGTCAATAATTTCCCAAGTGAGTCAGGTAGACCAATTGTTTTAAAATGTCCCCCCCTCCTTTCTCTTCTTCCACTCATATAAAAACATTCTATTCATCTGGAAGACTCTTTTTGCTACAACAGCAATAATCCAGTAGAGGTCATCATCATCATCACCTTCACTCATCATTTTCATTATCAGTGCAGATGAAAGTTCTCTTTGTTTTGGCTTCAATTGGTGATGTAATGCTAATGTCATTAAGATGTCACAATACTCCAGAGTTGTGCTGTCACTCACCGAGTTGGTTCCTGATTGGCTGTATGTCTCCTCAGCCTTCATTCTTCCTCAGTCCAGAGCCCAGCTGTGACAGCACCCTCTTCTCCTCCATGGAAAACTTCCTTTATGATGTTTCCTCTAGCTTCAAAGTGCCGATCTGTAATGATGTCATCTCAGTCGACTCAAACGATTCGTCCTCTCTTTGTGTCAGTTTGCTGTATCCTGTGGTGATGCTGCTGGTCGGTAGGCTCCGCCTCCTGCAGGGGGGCTGTGTCAGGGGTGAGGAGGAGAGGAGGTGAGACAAGGAGGAGAGAGACAGGTGTGAGTGGGTGAGGGAAGAGGAAGAGAGAAGGAGTAGGGCCTGGGAGCTTCCTGGCATCTCCCTCTGGAGGAGGTAGGAGCTGCAGGAAGCTGCTGATAGCACCTCCTGGAAGGGTCTGGGGGATGGAGATAGCACCTCCTGTCTGTTGCTGTCCCCACCACACCACTGCTCCTCTCCTCCTCTCCCCTCCCTCCAGCCCCGACCCGTTCTGGCCCGAGCTGAGTGACTCCTGCGGGGAGCTGAGGGGTTTGGCCGCCGCGTTGGTAAGGTAAAGGAGCTGAGCTCCTCCCTCTGCAAGGAGGCCCAACAGTTGGAGAGGGGAGGGGGGCTGAAGCTTGGGGGGAGGGAGAGTCTGTGGGAGCTAGAGGAGCAGAGGATAGGAGGTATGTCTGGTTGCTCCTGGTAGATACTGAATACTGTATCTTCTCGTCCATCAATGCCCCCACTTCCAGCTCTGCTGCTTACATGCAACTGTTGCCTTGACAACATCCTGACTTCTTCCTCCCCTCCCCCTGGCTCCTTTTTGTTCAGCAGTGAGGTGGGGTAAACCCGAGGTTTAGATTCCAAGCTCTTTGATTGGACGTAGTTAACCAGGCCATTGAGCGGATTGGCTGAGGAGCGGTGGGCGGAGCAAGAGGATGAGTTGGGCCTGCGGAGGCTGTGGAGATCAATGACGGTGGAGTAAATGTCCCGCAGGTTGATGACCTTCGTCTTCTTGTCCCGGTTCTCGTGCAGGACAGCGTTTGCACAAATAAAGAGGAAAATACCAATGCCCATGATGAGAGGACCAAAGACCTTCAGCCTGTCAGAGTACAGATACCTGTTGACACAATCAATCAGTAGACAAACAGCAGCCTCATCAGTACAGACCAAAACAAGAAAGTATCTTCAACACAACAAAATAGAACATTATCAAGGCTGCCAGAACATCCACTTCAAATACCACAAGAACCTAAGACTGCCAAATATACTATAAAATCAGTATGATCGATACTTCCTAGAAAATCCTGACAAACACACTGAGGTACCACAAAAACCACCTAATGGGCCACTTGAGCCACCTCAAACCCACAAGAACATTCTAGTATCAATGTACTGAATAATAGAACCTCCTTATTGACCTCTACCACCTCCTACCAGACATTCAGAACTAGTTCCCACTTCGTGAACTCAGTTACAAGAAGAGGTAGAACCTCCTAAAAGAGCTTACCTGTCCAGAAAGTCCTCCAGAAATCCTTGCGGAGGCTGTCGGATTGTTTCATTTACACTTTCTGTCCAGGAAAATTTATCAGAATCTCCTTCCCCTCCTTGGGGTTCCTCCCCCCTCTCTCCCGCCTGGAGACAGGGAGACATTCATGTGAGCTCAGCAGGTGACAACCACCATAAGGTTAAGGTGTAGAGTTAGCCCCCCCCCCGATGTTACCTGAATGTCAGTGGGGACAGGTGTGGAGCTAGTGGATGAGATTGAGGCCATGGCAGCACCCTCCTGTGGCCGAGAGCTGAAGAACAGTCCGTCCCGGGGCCAGTAGCCCAGAGCTGCCATGACCACGCCTACAAGCAGGACCAGGATCCCAACTGCCGCCACAAAACCTGAGACCGAGCACAGCTTGAGCTTCCCCTTCACCACCACCACCTCACTCCTCCTGAAGGGGGATTATTGCACATTACACAGAAGAAAACCAGTTTTGGACCCATCAGACCTGGAGCAGGACTGGGGTTCTCAGTTTAACTTGAATTTACTTCCTGTTCACAGGAACTAAAATAAACTAAATACTCACTAAATTATGCCTCACTTTGCCAATCCATATTGGCCACGCATCTTCACTGTCCATTTCTAAAAAGCCACTCCAACCCAGATTTCACCTTAATTTGACTATTATAACTTGATTGTTCCTTATTGTCGTCTACTTTTTCACTATTTATTTCTTTTAAATCGTCCACTTCTGTTTTTAAAGTGCTCTATAACTAAAGCTGATGATGATGATGACGAAGAGCACCTGAAATCAGAAAAATTCCTCATACTGTTAGTACAAAGATAAGTGTGTGTGTTACCTCTTCTTCTTGTTCTTCTTCCTGTGCGTGTGCGGTTTCTGTGGTTTGGACCTCAGTGAGTCCTGTCGCCGGGCGTTGATCCGCAAGAGGCCACCGGTCGCGATCATCACCACCCACCAATCAGTGGCTCAACAGGCCACACCCACCCAACGCCACCTCACCTGAACTCAGTTGCCAGCTTCCTTTCAGAGAAACAGACAATGCTCATCTGAGCGAACTACATTTCCCATCATCCTCTGCAGCGCCATCACAGCAGAGGTGTTCCTCCACCCTCACATTAACACTGATAAATACTGATAGATACTGATCAATAATGATCAATACATGTAGTACATACAGTTCAGTGATCACCTGGTCAATGCTCACATCAATAATAGTCTGCAGTTGAAAGAATCCATCCAGTTTAGTATTGATTATCAATAGATTATCAGCATAGAAGAATAGTGTTTATCAATACTGACTGATCAATCAATACAGATCAACCATGACACAGACACAGACCATGTGGCATATTATTGATCAGCCGATTGATCAATAACACCACACACAGACACACATACTCACGGCTGCTGTTGGCTCATGTTTCTTGTCTTTTTTCTTCACCTTCATCGTTCCCCTCCTCTTCCTCCTGCTGCTGCTCAGTGTTTAAACCCCCCCCCTCCTCCTTCCTCTCTCTGTCACTTTAAACCTCTCTCGCCCCCTCTGTTTCTGCAGTGGAGTAAACGAGTCTCCTCCCACAAAGAGAGAGGGAAATACCGGGGGGGGGGCAGGTTAGCTCTCTCTCTGTCTCTGTGTCTAACCTGCCGATCTGACTGATGTGGATTCTGGGATGTTGTTGGTTGGAGACGGAGGCAGATCAGCTCAGCAGCAGCTGAAAAATCTTCATCAGCTTCTTTGTCATCCTCGTGCACACAGCTGTGAATTATGGGTAATTTAGTGGGAGCCTGCACTGTAATTTTTTTTTGACTCATTTGGATTAAAACTACATCTCCCAGTCTACATTTAACCTCCAACTATATTGATCCAGGTTGGACCCCTCCCCCACCACCAAAGAAAAGCTCAGGCCTCAGACAAGGTGGCACTGGAACATCTTTGACCTTTCACCTGATCAATATTCATTTGTCTAATCTACATTTTATCACGTGGTTAACGAGGCAAATGAGCCAATCAATGATCAGATCAAAAACTTTATTTAGCTCATTAAACACTGACAGAAACAGGAAGTAATAATATCATCACCTGTTATCGTGGAAACCTGAGGGAAAAATGTCCTGGCAGCTTGTCTGGGGTTAAAATACCAATAAAATAAAAATATAAATACATATTTTTTCAGTTGAGATACGGGAGTGTGGCATCTCACCTGAAATCCTCTAACTGGGGCGGAGCCAGTGTGATGTCATCTGTGGTGATTTATGGGCCCCCTTATTCATAAAAAGATGAGACCTTAAAACCTTTTTTTGACTGAGCAATTTGGAACTAATATTTTTAGTATTTTTGTTATTTTACTTGCAATTTTCACATTTAATTATATCATTTATAAATGTAAAATATTTTTTTCTTCATATAATTTTCAGCATTTATAAAACATTGTAGTGAAAATAAAGTTCTCCTGATATTTTTTCATGCTACTCTTTTCTTTCATGAATTTGTGTTTTTACCGGACTGTCAGTTTACAAAAATGGGATCTGAATTCAAGGAGTTTCTTGTTACAGCCAATCAGAGAGCAGCAGTTGTTTACTCTCACATCTTTTAGGCTCTGCCGCCTTTCACCTGGTCAACCTGAGGTTATTGTTCAGTCTCAGTGGTTCCCCCCTGTTAAGCCCCGCCTCTCAACAGAGGCAGATTCTCAGGTGGTCTCAGGCGAGGTGAGAGAATATGACATCAAAGACATACCTGAGATCACAGTTGTGACATCACAACATTAAATCTAATTGATGACTGAATGGAAAACAATGGGGGACCCCCAATGTCTGTCATGAGCAGCAGGCATCAGCTGTGTGTGATTGGCTCCTGTCCTCGTCGTGTGATTGGCTCCTGTCCTCACCATGTTTGAACATCAGGATGGAGTTATAAATTTTGAGGGCGGGACCGAGTTTGATTGACATAATTCTTACGATGTCCCGTTGGGTGAGAAGGAGAAAGGCCCGTCCATCGATTTGCTAAAAGGCAGTGACAAGAACCAATCAGATTGCAGTATTTCAATGTCATCAAATCTCCAGCAGCTGATTGATCATCTCACCTCATCTCTGAATTGTTTGGCCTGTTCCTCACACCCAGGGATGGATTCCACAAAGTCTGACACCTGCAGAGAGGCACACAGGTCAGAGAGACAAGACCTTCCTGCTAACAGAGACAAAGTTCAGATTACCTCTGTCCCTCTGTCCCGTCGTACTGACCTGTTGGACACTCCAGTGTTGGACGGCCTCGGAGTGGACTCCTGCAACCCCCGGCAGCAGTTTACGATGTTGCTCCCAGCAGAGCGACAGGTCACGACCAGGCTGCGCCGACATGGCGGACAGAAAGACAGACTGGTGGAGGGCGGCCTGCAGACTGGACTCTGCTGCTGTCAGAGAGACAGATGGGTCAGAGTGAGACAGACAGGTCAGACATACTGAGGACTCAGTGGACTCTGCAGCCTTGTGGTTTGTGGACCTGTCTCACTGTTCACCTGTTCAGGAGACGATGAGAATCTGCATAGGACTAAACCTACAGAGTACAACAGACACAGCTGTTACTATGGTGAGTTGTTTCCATGGAAACAGTAGGTAGATGAGCTGGCTGTTTCCATGGAAACGCACTGAGGGGGAAGGAGGTTTGGCTCGTTTTAACCCTAGGTTACCCGAGTTTGTGCTGTTGCCATGGTTACTTGCAGGTAACCAGCTGCAAGTGTGTTCACACAGACTTCATCAACCTGTTTCTATGGAAACCACCAGGTAACCAACCATACCTGGTCCCAAAAGGGGAAGCTCCTCTTCTTCCTCTTTCACTCGGAGGAATTTGGTTGGCTGAGACAGTCTGGGGGTGGGGCCAAAAGAGACAGGGAGGTGATTTTCTTTTATTACAGCCTTTATTTTGAAAGTCATGTTGTGTAAGATGTCCTGATAAAATCCTCAGATGACTTTGGGTGTATGTGCGTATACGTGTGTGTGTGTGTGTGTGTGTGTGTGTTCACGACAACGGCTCAGTTGTAGTCTGAACTAAATTATATCATCCAAACTCAAGTTCTGTTCCTGGTTCAGGTCTTTTGTTCCTGTCTGGTAAGATCTGGTCTGCAACACTACTGTCAGTTCGGTCAAATATTCAACACTTAAACACAACTGATGTGTGTGTGTGTGTGTGTGTGCACGCATTATATAATACAGGTTTATATAACACCCAGAGATAATCTATTCTCAACGAACACCCACACACTTCCTGTACTTTATTCTGAAAATCTGTCAGCTGAGAGATAGACATACTGTCTGCCTGTCTCACCTCTCTGTCTGTCTCCTTCTCTTCAGTGGAAGCAGCACATCGCTGTCTGTCGGCTCCGTCTTCACCTGGACACCTCTCCTGTTATACAGGTAGACAGTGAGAGACGGACAGGTAGACAGACAGGTGAATATCCTGAGAAGAACATTTACCTGTCTGACTGCAGTACGGCAACAGGTACAAGGGTGACGACTCGCTCTCCTCCCAGTCTATCAGGGAGCACCACCTCCTTACGCATATTAATGTCTGAGTATGGACAGCCAAAGGCACTGGGCGAGAGACAGTGACACACAGAGAGGGAGTGAGCTATGACTCAGCAGGAACTTCACTCAGGAGAATCCTAGACAGGTTTCAGCAGGTCGTAAAGGTCGTACAGGTCATAAAGGTCGTACAGGTCGTACAGGTCGTAAAGGTCATACAGGTCGTAAAGGTCATACAGGTCATAAAAGTCGTACAGGTCATACAGGTCGTAAAGGTCATACAGGTCGTAAAGGTCATACAGGTCATAAAAGTCGTACAGGTCATACAGGTCCTAAAGGTCATACAGGTCGTAAAGGTCATACAGGTCATAAAAGTCGTACAGGTCATACAGGTCCTAAAGGTCATACAGGTCGTAAAGGTCATACAGGTCATACAGGACGTAAAGGTCATAAAAGTCGTACAGGTCATACAGATGTGTGGGACAGGTATCTGTACCTGTGGTGTCCGGTGTACTTGGCTCCTTTGATGTGTCCAATTCCTCTGCAGCCTGAAGTGGGACACACCCCCTGAGAGGGAGAGGACAGGGGGGAGGAGCCTGTTTCACACATGGAAAACAATGTTAAGTTAATCAAGAAAATTGCAACAGTCTTTCTGTCTATCTCTCTGACCTGTCTGTCTATAGCGTGTCTGTCTCTGACCTGTCTGTCTGACTGTCTGTCTGACCTGGGGGAGGTTCCAGTGGGTGTCCTGTGCGTTGACACCAGCCGACAGGATGAAGGTCACTGAGGTCACTGTCACACCAGACATCGAACTGCTGCGGCCAGCCGTCATAATGAACCTGCAGGTAGACACCTTTATGACATCACATGCACAGGTAGGCTGATAGACAGATAGACATGTGGACAAGTAGACAGGTAGACAGAACCTTGACCCTGTAGTCTTCGGTATCTGATACTGTGGCGACGCGGATCAACATGGGGTTCCTCCTGTCAACGGCCTCCAGCTTGTGGTTGACCTGGAATCCATGTGGAGCTCTCTGATTGAATGGAAGCAACTGTCAATCATCTTACCAAGCCTTCTGATTGGACATGAGAGTTGTCATCTTTTACTGCCCTACAGTAGCTCCTCATCTACCTCCTGGTTTTCTCACCAGTGTAAAGGCTGAACTGGGAGCAGCAATGGAACCAGTAGCCTGCAGATATTCATCCCATAGGAAGTTCTCTGGGTTTGGAAAACCTGCAAAACAAGGTTCTTAAAGTCAAGTACTACAGATGAGATACTGTGTGCAGTAATGTCACTGTGTACTACGGTATACTACGGTGTAGTATAATAGCTAGAACTACAATATAATACTGTAGTACAGTGAAGTACAGTATAGTACCCTGGGGGGCGGTCAAAGGTCGTCCCTGCTCTTCACACCAGCCGACAGGATGAATGTAGGGGCTGCTGCTGTCACACCTGATGAACACCATAGATCAACAAGACCGACACACACTGGAGTGCAGTTACCTGTCTGTCTGTTCACCTGTCGGACTCACCAGTAGTCATACGTGTCATCCCAGTTGTCAAAGTGAACCAGGAAACGATCGTCAATGACGTTGGAAACGGAGGCGACGCAGACGAGTCCAGGATTCTTCCTGTCAACAGCCTCCAACTTCATCCCCACACTGAACCCACAGTCCTGGCACACAGACAGGTGAGACAGAGACAGATGAGAGACAGACGAGAGACAGACAGGTGTATAATGACAGCAGTGCCCATGTGAGAGGCAGACAGGTGTATACTGACAGCAGTGCGACAGGTGAACAGGGTTGGGGGTGCAGCCTGAGACTCCATGGACTGAAGGTAGAGCTGCCAGTCAAACTCTGTCTCACTGTAACCTGTGAAGACAGACAGGTACAGTGATGCCAAGTGGGTGGCGGGGTTACATGGGAGTGGGCGGGTCTTGTACTCACCTTTAGGCGGGTCAAGCTTGAGCTTGTGGTCTCGACACCAGCCGGGTGGTCTGATGTCTGCAGAGTCAGCATTTACCCAGAAGTCATAGCATTCAGAGTATCCATCAATATGGAGACGCAGTCGATATCCAATCACCTGGCAGAGAGACAGGTGAGTCACCTGACCGGCATTCCAGGTGTTTGTGTGTGTGTGTCTGTGTGTGCGCGCCTCAGCATTACCTCAGCGACTGTCAGCACACAGAACATGGATGGGTGAAGGGGGTCCACGCCCTCCAGCTTCATCCCAACTTTAAAACCAGGTCTCCTACTGGGAAAGGACTGGGACTGAGAGAGAGACGGGTCAGACAGGTCAGAGAGGGAGACGGGTCAGAGTGAGAGAGAGAGAGACAGGTCAGAGAGAGAGAGTCGGGTCAGACAGAGACAGGTCGGAGAGAGACAGACAGGTCAGAGAGATAGACAGTGTTACCTGTGTGAACAGTGTTGTTGGAGCAGCTTCAGCCTTTTGTTGGTTCAGGTATTGCTGCCAGGACCAGGACCTGCTCCCTGAACACACACACACACACACAGAGTTACCATGGTTACACAGTGACTCAGTTGTCTGTATTTTTGTTCTGATGATGTCATCACGATGACATCACAATGACATCAGAGGTAAAGAATAGAAAACACCTCAGGAGGTTTGTGTGTCTGTGTGTTACCTTGTGTGCTGCTGACTTTGTTCTTCATCCTCCTCCTTGTTGTTTTTCTGTTCAGACAGGAAATGAACAGAAACATGAATAAGTGAACGTAAACAAAGCTCTGATGGGAGCTGTTGTTATGAAACATCTGAAGAAAATAAGAGTCCTGTTGTAACAAATGAACTTGAAGCTGTGTTTCGATCACAACAACAACAACTAATGTGGATCAATACAAACCTGATCACCGTTGATCAGTCCAAAAATCAATAACTACCTGAGTTATCAAACTAATAAAATAAACTCTTGATCATTTTCATCAGGCAGGAAACGACACCACAACAACACAAAGACAAGCACACAGGAAGTCCACACGAGTCTGCCTTCAAAATAAAAGTCTTCCAGCGGCAGCTGACTGAGCTGCAGGAAACTGATTTAATTGTGTAGCTGTAAAAGAACTCGTCACCATGATGATGTTACAGATCGTGGTCAAAGCAGTACAGAGAAGGAGGTCCCATCAGGGTCACAGAGAGTGCTGGAGTCAATCCCAGCTAAGGCTCCAGCTGACTGCGGTGCCAGTCTATTGCAGTACAGAATCCACGTAGAGACAACAAAAAGATACACACAAATGTACAGCCATTCACACTCACATTCAGAAAACTGGAGTAACTGGAGGGAACCACGCAGGCAAACGGAGAACACGCAAACTCCACACAGGAGCCCAGGAATCGAACCCAGAACCGTTTCACTGTGTCACCAGAGCTGAAGTTTCAGTAAATAAAACCAGTGACCTCCACTAACTATAATAATCCTCCATCCATAAACTGTGAATGTCTGCTGAACCTCCTCAGACTAAACCTGCACACGCTCCCTGTGAGTGGCTCATGGTCAGGCTCTTATTGTGAAGCGGTGAGCGGAAGTGCGCTGACGTTAGCTGTGTCGTTTGACGCAGGATCAATCAGGAAATAAACAGCTCAAAACCCGCCGGTGCTCCTCGGCTCTGTCCGCCGGACTCTGAGCTCCTGCGAGCGGCCGCAGCTGCTGCGCCCAGCCGCTGAGGGGAGCCGGGGGTCCCGATGGAGGGAACCGGGAGGATCCGGCTCTGGTTCGGCGGCTTTAGACAGAAACTTACCGAGTGTGGTGTCCCGCCTCAGACCGCTGACAGCTCCACCACGGAAATACGGAGAGGTCACTGCGCATGCGTCTCCACAAGACGGAGGGGTGGGGTGTAAATCTAAACGATAAATAAACGTGAAAAAAACAGCTGTTGTAAATAAAGTTTCTTTACAGCAACCACGGTGATTTTATTGACCTGCATTAAAATCAGGAGACTCTGCTGAACTCCCACCTTTTCTAAACAAAAAAGATAAATTCATTTAGAAAACAAAAGAAAAATTAAGATTTGAACTGAGTCTGTTCTCTAATAGACCCTCAGCTCCATCTTCTGTTTCACTCCAACACTTCATCAGCAGGAGGTGCAAAAAGTACCAATGTCCCTGTCTGTGATCCTCCTCCTCCGCATCATCATCATCATCATCACCATCCTCATCATTACCATCACCATCATCATCATCATCATCATCATTACCATCACATCATCATCATCATCATCATCCTCATCATCACCATCATTTCATCGTCATCATCATCACCGTCATCCTCCTCCTCCTCCTCCTCCTCCTCATCATCATCATCATCATCACCACCATCCTCATCATCATCCTCCTCCTCCTCATCATCATCACCATCATCATCCTCATCATCTTCATCATCATCATCACCATCATCCTCCTCCTCATCATCATCATCATCATCATCCTCATCATCCTCATCATCATCACCACCATCACCATCATCCTCCTCATCACCATCATCCTCCTCATCATCATCATCATCCTCATCATCACCATCATCCTCATCATCCTCCTCCTCGTCATCATCATCATCATCACCATCATCCTCATCATCCTCCTCCTCGTCATCATCATCATCATCATCACCACCATCACCATCATCCTCCTCATCACCATCATCCTCCTCATCATCATCATCATCCTCATCATCACCATCATCCTCATCATCCTCATCCTCCTCATCATCATCCTCCTCCTCATCATCGTCATCATCATAATCTCAGTCTTAACATAACATCAGTGCTCTTTGCATTGACTTGTCTTGACTCCCAGTTTGCACTGGTGTCCAGCTGCTGTTCTAAAGTGGAGACAACCCCCCCAGCCCGTCCCGACTCCTCCCCCTCCCTCCATCTCTATTCAGAGAGGCTCAGGATCAGAAGACACAGTGAAGACGGGTGAGTCTGTTTCTTGTCTTTATGTCTTGATTGATCACTGATTCACTGATCAAACACTGATTGATAACATATTGATTAGTTGTTAATGCTACTGATGCTCCGATGGGGAAGAGGCAGGGTGGGGGTGTTACGTCTTATCAGAAACAAATTCATTACCTGCTGTGCTTAATGGATGTGGACCTGATTTCAACATATTAAATCTGAGCCACAGAGAAGCTTCCTCTCAAAGCTGAATTTGAACCACATCACAAACTGAAAACCTGGTCTATGGGTCAAGCTAGTCTGAACCACTGGACTGGACCTGTCAACTGCAGGGACTGGCTAACAAGCTGACACTGTAGCTTCTGAAACCCAAATCTGGTTTGGATGAAGTCCAAGGAACAGCTGATTAACAGCTCAAGACCAAATGTGGACCAGATAAACCAGTTCCAGTAACAGATCAAGACTAGTGGTAGTAATAGTGATAGCAGTAATAAGAGGAGTATTAGAAGCAGCATTTGCAGTATTAATGGCAGTATAATTAAGTATTAGCAGTGGTATTAACAGTAGTATTAGCAGGAGTAGTGTTAGCAGCAGTGTTGGCAGTGTTAGTGGTCGTAGTAATAGCAGTATAAGTATTCTCAGTCTTAGCAGTAGTAGTATGAGAAGTTGTAGTATTAGCAGTAGGAGCATTGGCAGTGTTGGCAGCATAACTATTGGCAGTTGTCATCACAAAACTGTAGCTGAACTGAATTTAGAGCAGATTGTGCAGAAGTCTGTGCGTTTTTCAGATGATTTAACGTCAGAAGGAATAACCAGGTCAGATTACCATCTGAGAACCTGAGTGAAAACATTTATCCCTGACAAGAGCATCCATTTCCTCCTAATGGACACATGGCAGCAGCTAGCATTAGCCTGTGCACTCTGTCTTCCCCTGAGAACCAAAAGCATTAGGCCCACACACACAAACACACAGATCAATACAATGGACGAGGCGACGTCCTCTAACACCATCAATGTTTTATGTGAGTCTCCACAGAAGTTAGACGGACTCTGATCAACAGATTCACTTCTATCTGACACCTGAGATGGTTTAAGCTGCTTCCTGTTTCACTGAGGTTGTAGATGTAGCTGTGAGGTGATGTCATAGATAAACTGAGATGTCACAGACAACGATTGAATTGTGGTTGTCTCGGTGAAAAAACTCCATCTCCATAACACTTTTTTGATTGGCTGTCAGGATTCATGTATCTGTCTGTAGAGGATGTTCTCGTCTCCACCTACCAACACCCCACCCAGCCCCGCCCCTCCACCTCCCAGCACAGTGACCTCTGACCCTCACCAGTTTGCCATGGAAACCTACTGGAGGGAAGTACAAAGCATCGAGGAGGAGAGGGAGGGAGACGATGAGGATGAGGAAGACGACGAGAGGAAGAGTATGGATGGTAAGTCAAACCAGTAGCAGAGCGAGAGGTCCTCGCTCCGTTTCTACCTATTTTTGTTCACCTGCAGAGGTGGAGCTGGAGGAGGCGTGGCTTAAAGAGTCGGGGCTATCCTCTCTGGTAATGGCCTCGGAGGAGAGGGAGGCGCCACCGCCAGCTGAGGTGCTACTGTCCACGTTAACACAGCAACAAGTTGCCACAGTGAAGAGGAGGCTGGACAACTACAACGAGACACTGAAGAAGAGAAACAGGCAGCCAATCAGAGACGTTCGTGATGTCTTCACTCAGGTGTGACTCACCTATACACATAGACACACAAAAATATACACAACATCCATCCATGAGCTAAACCGCTTCTCTATCAAAGTCGTGGAGGGTGGAGCCAATCCCAGCTGACATTGGGTGGGGGCAGGGGCTCACCTGGAAAGGTCACCTGTCTGACACACACAGAGACACAATCATCACGCTCACACTTCGGTCGATAGGTGTATGACAGTCAGCGGTTCACCTGCAGGTCTGTGGCCTGAGGGAGGGACCTGGGGAACCTGGAGAACCTGGAGGACCTGGAAGACCAGAGAACCACAGGGAGACACAAACACAGGTGGAGGTAAATGAGCAGCAGGTTCAGACACTGTCCGACAGGTAACGGTGGGACGTCTCATTTGTCATCGCCTGAAACTCTCTGGCTCCATTTAAACTCTGAACTCTTAGTTGTAAAACAGTGGATTCATGACTCTCTTCCTGTTCCAGCCTAACAATGACTCACCTGACAGATGCTCCTCCCCTTCCTCTAACCACCCTGAGGCTCTTCCCAGCCGATACCACATCACAACCAAAACCATCCGCCGCAGCTCTCACAGAGGTCATTTCTCCGTCTGCTCAAATGTTCTGAAGGGTCTCAGGTTACGGGAGGTTCCACTCTTTTTTGTCCATTCTTCTGTTTCAGTTCGACCAACTCTCAACAGATTTCTGCTGGAGGATCCTGAACGTCCATCATCCCCCACAGACTTTCTTCCCCCCTGCCCTCCTCACACCCAATTGCCAAGTGTAAGCCAGTCGAGGCGAGCTGATTGGATGCTGCGGGACACTCCATATTCGGAGAGTGTGACAGAGCACAGACGGGGAAGGGCTTGTTGGGACTGTCTTCGTTTCCATGATCACAGCAGTGATGAACCGGTGAGTCTTATTTCTGTACTTCCTGACAATCCTGAAACTGTATCTCCCATCATGCTTTGGGAATGTAAAGCACAGTTTTGCTATTTGGTAGGTTGACCTTTGACACCAGTTTTCAGCCTGTATTTGTTTCCATGTAGTTAAACAGCTGAATCAACTTCTAGTTCAGCGGGATGTCACCGTTTCACTGTGAAACTGAAGGAAACTTAAAATGTAAAGTTGTGTTTCTCCCTGGAGCTTTATCCTGAGGGGACATCATCAGAGTAAACACACTGAACCAGGTGATGTGGTTCAGGTTCAGGTCTGGCTGGACTAATTTTAAAGGAATTTTATCTCTCTCTCGCTGCCTCCCTGTGTGCATCTGTGTGTGCAGTTCATACCTGTCTCTCCCTCTCATGGACTCACCTGGACAGATGACCTGTCGTCACGTGACCTCACCCAGCTTGGCTTCATCTCTCACATTGAGCTCTCCACCTTCCTGCTCACTCTGGGTGTCCAAACCAAACGCATCCGTCCCCTGCGGTGCAGGACACGTGGTGTGCTTCAATTTGACTGAAAGTGTCATATCGATATTGTCATTTACACAAGCATTTGTTGTTGTTTTTTTAATCTATAACCATATGATCTGTGACCCCCCCAGATGGCGGTGTGTTCGGGGTCCCTCTATGCTCGCTGCTGGAGAATGACAGGAGAAGCTTTCCTGGAGTCAAAGTTCCTGTTGTCTTCCAGAAGGTGAAGAACCCGTCTCTGTGTCCTCTGTAGAGCAGTGATGTATCAGCTGACAACTAGCTTTCTGCTGAGCTAACACACTAACTAGCACTAGTTGAACATTCCTGTGTCCACGGTTAGCCGTTAGCATGAGGCTAAATGTGTCCCACTTTAATTTAAATCACATGATCCGCAACTGTTATCTGACAAGTTCTACCGTTCTGCAGAGGAACTTGACCTCATCATTGGGGGCAAACAGCCTCAGGGTTGACCTGGAGGGGACCATGACCATGTGTCTGTCTGTGTGTGCAGTTGTTGTGTATTTTAGAGCAGACCGGTCTGCAGACTGAGGGGATACTCCGAGTCTCAGGATCAGCTGCTCGACTGAAGGTAACAGTGTTCGTTCATTTAATGTGAGTGGATCTATCCGGCCGTCTGAATATCACCTGTCTGTAACACCTTTCTGTCTGCAGTACCTGCGTAGAGAGTTAGACAGGTGTGGAGACTTGGAGTGGTCAGCAGTGAGACAGGTGGACGTTGCAGGTTTACTGAAGCTTTTCATCAGGGAGCTGCCAACACCTCTGCTGACACACACACACCTACCCACCTTCCACTCTTTGTTGGGTATATGCACACACAAACACACACAGCCTTAGGCCCCATCCTCTCACACTGAGGCAGTACTGAACCTGTGACATTTGTCTCTGCAGGTGTTTCCTCTGTGGTCCATCAGGTTCAGGCTCTGCAACTGCTGATGCTGTTGCTCCCTGAAGTCAACAGAGACACACTCAGAGTAACACAACACACACACACACACACACTCTAACACAATGTGCAGACACATTCAGACTATCACATCAAAGACAACCTCAAAGTAACAACACAGACACATTCACGGAGCCAGGCCTCATCATCAGTCGAACCTACAAGTGAACTGAGAAACCTGTATCCGTTTCCGTGGTTACAGGCCCTGCTCGTTTTCCTGCGTAAGGTGGTCTCTTGTCAGGACCAGAACCGGATGTCCCTGTGGAACGTCTCCATGGTGATGGCACCCAACCTGTTCTCCTGCCGTCACCGTGGTCACAAGCAGTCTGTTGCCAAGCAACAGGAGGAGATCAAGGAGGCGGTGGGTGGAGCTCAACTGGTCCAACTGATGATCACACACCAGGACCTGCTGTGGATTGTGAGTCTGCAACAAACCTGTGTGAGCCTGGCGACTGGTAATTTCCATGGTAGCCAAATGTTACATCACATCGTGTTTTCTGTGCCAGGTACCAAGCTTCCTGTTGTCTCAGGTAAGACAGGTGAACCAGGCTTCTAATCAGAAACAGTCTGGTCTTTCCAGGACGAAGAAACGACTGCTGAGGAGGAGGAGCGACAGAAACCAGGTGAGACCCACATCAGAACCATGCCAGACCAGAACCAGGACTGTTCTATGGTGTCTATGTGACATCACACCTGTCTTTGTGTGTAGATCACAGATCTGTGTGAAGGTGTGATCAGGGTTTGTGCCCCCCTACACACCAAGGTTTCAATGGTGATACAGCTTGACAGACATACAACAGCCAAAGACATCACCGCCCGCTTTGAGTTTGAGAACAGGTAAAGCACATGCACACAGACACACACAGGCCAACACACATACATCACACTCATCTTGTCTCACTCTCTCTGCCTGTCTGTCTCTACCTCAGTCCTGTGCAGTGTCTGTATGAAGTGGGAGGAAACATCTGTGAGTTGGATGATGACATCATCACATTGTTCACAGGTATGACAACACATGACTAAACCTGCCTGTCTCTCTGTGTCTCAGGTGAGCGGCGTCTCCATCCAGACTGTGTCTTATTGGATGTTTACAGAGTGAATCCTCACTGTGACTGGCTGATCAAACCCTGACACACAGACACCCGTCTTGCTCTCTGACCTCTCCTGTCTCACCGCCCATCACAAACCTGGTCCCAACCTATCTCACAATGTGCCTTACCAACTGCCTCACCTCCAGTCAGGCAACCCATTTCACCTCTCAACAAACTGTCCCTCAGATTCCTCCTGTCTGTTTCAACATCTGTCTTACATCACTTCCTGTGATGCAGCAACATCCCTGTGGGTCAGTCACATCACAGCTGATGAAGATAGTCATTTCTTATCCAACAGGCTAAATGGACATTAAATATAATTTTTTTTTGCTCTGTATTTTCTATGGATTGATTATTGATTGTGAAGCAGAGGATCGACCAGTGTTTGTGTTTTTAATAAACGTGTTTGTTGATGTAAAAACAAGCTCACATTAAAACAAACATCTCCTGATGCCATTCTGTCTCCTCCTGCTGGTCAGCACGGACATTGACACCACAGCATTCTGCTCAGAGTGCTGAGGGCTCAGGACAGGTCTGAATCCTGGTCCTGCTCTTGGTCCTGTCAGAGGACCAGAGCCTGTGAGTTCATTTGTCCAATCCAGGCTCCTGTAGTTTAGTGATAATGGTTAACAGATATGTTTTAAACACAGCAGTCTGCTCACTGAACTGAACAGGTCACTTCCTGGCCAGAGTCTGGTTCATATGAGGCTGCAGAGTGGTGGCCATATCGAACTCTCACCTGATGAACTGATCAGTTTATGTTAAAGGGACCGGCAAGATTAATGCTGTCATCTGGGCTAACATACTGACTGCTCCTTTAACAATTGTTCATCCTTAGAGGAAACTAAAAATAAATCAGTGAAAATATTAATACAGTGATGTCGACCAGAAGTCGATGATGTGGTCCAGATGTTAGGAGCAGCTGATGTTATCCAGATGTTGCTCTTCTGCAGCCATGGCAGCAGCCTGCAGCGTCTCTGTGTCGCTCTGCAGTGGGTTCAGCTGCTTTCTCTCACTGTGCATGTTGTTTTCATGACGCTTCAGATCTGACGCCTGAGAGGACAGACACCGAACTCAACATGAAGACTCTTTACACTCACACATAGCAGTACTGTAGTGGTAGTATGAGGTACCTTGGCAAAGGCCTTAGTGCACGACGGACAGACGAATGGTTTCTCTCCTCTGTGTCTCCTTTCATGATCCTTCAGGTGAGACTTGTGTTTAAACGCCTGCAGACAGACAGATACAGGTTAGCAGACAGACAGATGAGACAGAGACCTGTGAAGGTTCAAAGAGCAACAGGTGGGACACAGTCAGATGACCTCACTTTGTCACACATCTGGCAAGCGAATGGCCTTTCGTTGCTGTGAACTCTTTCATGTTTCTTCAGGTCCGGAGCTCGGATAAACGATTTCCCACAGACATCACACCTGTATGGTTTGAAGCCCGTGTGGATTTTCAGGTGTTCTGTAACGACAGGTGAAGGTAGAGCCAAACACTGAACCTCATTTAAAAAAAAAAAAAAAAAAAACAGGAACAGCCAAAAGGCAGAGCATCACAATGCAGTCGGCCAAGACATCAGAGCTCAGGTGTTTTTGTACCTTTCAGGTGAGCATGTGTGGTGAAAGCTTTGGTGCAGATCTCACAGGCAAACGGACGTTCTGCTGAGTGAAGCTTCTCATGTTTTCTGAAAGCAGACAGATGTTGACCAGATGTTGTGTTCAGGTAAATCTACCAGGTGTGTCATCCAGGCGTAGTATGCTTACCTAAGCCTGCTCTCATCCAAGAACGTCTTGCCACACACCTGGCAGGCAAGTTGTTCTCGATGTCCATACAGCAGGTACTCAAACTTCATGTCTGTCGTGGCTGTGGACCAACCAGGCGGCTGCTCGTCCTTCACCTCACCCATACTATCGGCAAACGTCAGCGTCTGGGTGGCATGATGCTCTGCCCCGAGTTCTTTGGGCTCTGCCTCCATCTCTGTCACCACGTCCTGATCATAGCAGGTCACCTAGAGAGCACACAGGTGCTGTTTAGGTGAGTCTTTGTCAAAACCAGATCACTGTCAGGAAGATGAGGCGGATCAGGACCTGACTAGGCTGTCACGCAGCCATGTTTACACCAGGGAACAGCTGGCGGGTCTGAACAGGTGTGAGAGAGAGAGAGAGAGTGTGTGTGTGTGTGTGTACCTTGTGCACGTCTTCATTGGTCAGTTCCTTTAGGATGGCTTCCTGGACACGCAGCGCTGCATTGGGAGACTTGTCTAGCTCCTGATTGCCTGTAGCTTCAACAAGGTCATCTGTGGTAGGTGCGTCATCATGTTCCCCAAGCACCTGAACACAATCCCCATCGTCATGACAGCAATAAGGTGACAGAAGTCTCTGGTCATGATTGGTTGGTGAACTATACCTCAGATTCAGCAGCCAGCTGAGCTTCAGGTGGCAACGCCATCTTCACAATATCATAAGGAAACTTCTCTTTGTCCTCTGACGATACGTCCCGTTTCTGCGGACATATGAACGCACCATCACATCTCTGCTTGGTGTCACCTTTGTGTGTCACCTGTGTTTGTGTGTGTGTGTGTGTGTGTGTGTGTGTGTGTGTGTCACCTGTGTGTGTCACCTGTGTGTGTCACCTGTGAGCAGAGCTTGTCCAGGAAGCGGATGCCCAGGATCTGTCCAGATGACATCATGAGGTTGACATCTCTCTTCTTGACAGAGATCTTTGCGGTGTACATATAGTTCAACACTTCCTCAAAGATATCAGACCGGATGAAGTCGATTTCAATGACAGACGAGTTGTCCACCTGACACACACGCAGTTTTATGGGTACATGGGACATTTTCTAATGATTTGGGGCATTTTAAAGCTGTAGTAGTGAAAGTATACCTCATGTTTTTTAAACAGTTTTTTGAAGTAGTTGGAGCAGGCGGCGAGGACGCAGCGGTGAGCACGGAACTTGACGTCTTCGACCACCACAGCGATGTCACAGTGTTCACCCTCCAGTCGCTGCTCGTTCAACAGCTTCAGGAAAATGCTCTTGTGTTCGTCGTCCACATACTTGACTGTCTCTGCCATCTGCACTCAGAAAACACAACAATCAGCCAATTAAAGGTTCAGATCACCCAAAACACCAAAGATTCTCCCACAGGTGTATTGGACCTGCAGACAGTCCAATCTGCTGTGGCACTATTTGGAGACTTCTGTTGCCCAAACATAAACAGCTCAAATCAAGCGACTGCTTCAGTAAACAGCTACATCTGTTGAGTACTAATGAGCAGAAACTGATAACCAGATGGAGAGAACAGCAGCTGACTGCGACTGAGAGTAAAATCAATACTGACTGATGAAGGAAATCACAGTGAACAAGTTAACACACATCCAGGTTCACAGACAGCTTCACTTCTGTCCTCTGTTAAACTTTGTTCTAATTAGAAGATGAAAAAAAACCCCCGAAACACTGCAAATAATAATAAAAAAAAAAAAAAGTTTCATTCAGTCAGACTGACCCCCATCAAGTCCTCTCTGTGTGACGGCATTATTAAGTTACTGGTTTAAATCTAAAATTCAATTATTAAAATCTTTCTTTATGTGTCTCTCTGAATCTTTATCGTGGAGGAACATCGGAGGTGATGACATCATCAGGATGTCACACAGGACCAGATCAACAAGTTCGGGTCCGGTTCGCTCAGAAAGTCTAGGTGGTCTCCTTCGCTGTAATAAAAGCCAACCTGGGCTCTGTGCAGGTGACCCCCCCCCCGCCCGGGTGTTTGCAGCAGTTCATGCACCTACACTACCGCGGACACGCGCACTGGGGCGTGTGCTCGCTTCACGGTGCCTTCAGCTGGACGGAGATTCAGATTAGCTGTTAGCTGTTAGCTGACAGTTTATTCGGATTTATATGGAGACCTCCAGATTCTGGGTCCACCCGGCCCCGCACCGAGCTGGTCTCTCCATTTAAACCGGACTTAAGCGGGTTAAGCTAACATGCTAACCCCGAGGCGAAGCTTAATTTAACGGTGAACCGGTCAGAGTGCCGGTGTCCGTGGTTTTCAGGCCGGGAGGACGAAGCCAACGCAGAGGGAGCTAACGTGCTAACTTATAACGGTTACCACCCTAACGTCCCGGCGGACACACCGGATCCGAGGGCCCGGCTGTCCGCCGACACGGTTCCCCGGGAGTCCGTGTGAACGGGTTCTGGTGTTTGTGGGGAGACTTGGTGTTTGGTTTAATGGCGGACAATCCGGCCTGCGGCTCCGCTCTTTCACAAAATGGCGTGCTTCCAGTGTTCGTCCGTCCCGGAGCGCCTCCGCTGACCGACTGGCCCGTCACCGGACGACCGGGAGCGGGCCGCGTGCTCCCCGGGACCGACACACAGGCACGCGGGAAGCGGCGGCGCCGCGGCCCGGCGACACGAACGAGACGGAGCCCGAGCGGCCATGAGCGGCTCGAGAACGCGCAGACATCCCCGCGGAAACGGAGCCAAAGCGCGGTACGAGGAGAGCGCGGGGCCGCCGGAGCGGGCTCTTACCCTTACAGGGACCGAAGGCAGCGTCCTCCTCCGTGGGTGTCAGCGCACCGGGAGCTGGGACACACTTAGTCCGGTTGTTGTTGTTGTTGATAATGAGGACGAGCGGAGGCCGCGCTTTGCGCCAGCACGCACACACTGCGGGAGCACGAGGCAGCGCGCCAAACATCCTCTGAGCGCGACTGAGCGAAACCTTTCGCGCATGCGCCATCAGCCAGTGTACGGGCCTTCGCTGTGTACACAGTCTCACCTGAACCCCTCTGGTCCCGGTCCTGGTCCTCTGGTCCTCTGGTTCTCTGGTCCTCTGGTCCTCTGGTCCTCTGGTCCTCTGGTCCCCTGGTCCCGGTCCTGGTCCTCTGGTTCTCTGGTCCTTTGGTTCTCTGGTCCTCTGGTCCTCTGGTCCCCTGGTCCCGGTCCTGGTCCTCTGGTTCTCTGGTCCCCTGGTCCCGGTCCTGGTCCTCTGGTCCTCTGGTCCCCTGGTCCCCTGGTCCCGGTCCTCTGGTCCTCTGGTCCTCTGGTCCTCTGGTCCTCTGGTCCTCTGGTCCTCTGGTCCTCTGGTCCTGGTCCTCTGGTTCTCAGACCTGAACTGTCACAGAGAGGACCAAAACAATGGGGGGGAAGGGTTGAGTCAGTATAAATTGACTCCACGTTCAGGACTCCGTTAGACCAGATACCTGGTTTAACCAGACCTGATCCTGGTTCTCCGCTAAACTGGTCTTGATAAAAGGCAAATTGATTTAAATTTACAAATGTGATAATTGAGAGTATTTTTTTACGAGACACGAGAATTAAAAATGTTATACTCAACATTTTTTAGATTTCAGTTTTAGACCTTTTAAGGCCTTTTTGTGTCACAATCTGAATTTAGTGTTTGAGACTTTTAAGACCTTCAGATTTAAAATTAAAGTGGAAACTCAGGAGTGATTATCTGGTTGTAATTTACCTGCAGTTTCATCGCTGACCAGTTCATTAATCCTCAAGTTAATAAAAACTGACCCTCAGGGGCTCTGGTGGTGTCGTGGGTTGAGCGCGGGCCCCTTAAACAGGAGGCTACAAGGTCTTTGGTGGTGACCCTGGTTCCGTTCCAGCTGAGGTCACTTGCCATATGCAACACCCCCCCATATTTCCTGTCACTCTTTAAGACTTCCTATCCAATAAAGCCAGAAAAAAGCTGACTTTCAATCTTCTTCACTCACAACAAATATTTTAAACTTTCAGTTCGTTTTAAAAACTGGTTGAACCCATGAAATGTCTGTAGAGATTAATCTATTGGCTCACCTGGGGGATCAGTCAGAGCAGACAGGCTTCATGCCAGGGTGAATGAAGATCAGATCAACAATCAGTATTGATTGGTCAGCCTTACTCAAAAATACACAACTATCAGGAACCTGAAGAACATAAACCACCACTCGACAAGACGTAAAAACTTTATTATCACTTTCTTACAATGAGGAAAAGGCAAGTTCAAAATGTTCACATCCAGCTGAGAATTCATTCATTTAAATTTGGAAATAAAAGGGCATCGGTCTGAATCAGCCAATCAGGGGATTATATAATAATTAACTAAAAGTTCAAAAACATGAAAAATCTGATTTAGATTCTACTTTTTAGGTTTTCTACACATCTAATCCATCTTTCTAAACTTGTATCCACACCGAACACAGACTGTTGCTGTGGCAACAGCATCAGAAGTTTGCCACCCACAATCCTCATCAGGCAGAAGAACAGAACGGGCCAATGTGGTACAAAGGTACAAATATATCAGCTTCTATTGGTATTGATTAGATATCAGATTAGCCTCTAGATTAGCTGCCGTCTCTGTCCAGGATTGGCGGCAGGACACAGCAGCCAATCAGAGCAGCTCGTATTGCCGGAGGTGCATCCGCTGGATGATGTCACGACAGTCGTTGAAGACACGGCGGATGTTCTCTGTGTCAACAGCGCAGGTAAAGTGAGGATAACAATAATGTTTCCCATCGCCGCTCGCCGTGCTGATCCTCTGACAGTGTGACATCACACAGACAACATATCAGTATGAAACTAACAGTGTCACAACAGGAAGTGAAATAGAAGAATGATAATGAACAGGAGGAGGATGATTTGTTGTAGTGTGACCATGTTCTTACCAGGAACTCGTCTCTGATGAAGAACTTGGCTCGGGTCACCCTGGGGTCTTCATCAGCATCTGGAACAGCTGGAAACACTCAGAGGTCAGAGGGCGTCAGGTGGTTTTATATGTTGTTTTAGTGAAACACTGCATCAGTTACTGAAATAAAACCACAACATGACGAAGTGGCTCAGATGTCATGCGACATCATGCAATCACCATGTGTAAGATGTATATTGTTTTTTTTTTTATGTGTTTTTGTAGCTTGTGTGTGTTTGTGTACCATCAGCTGGAACTTGGTAGTTGTTGTATTCGGGGAAATAATCCTCTAGTTTAGATTTTCCTGCCAGAATTTTATCAGCCAGAACATCCTGTTTGTTCAGGAACAAGATCACTGAGATGGTCTTCAGAAACCTACAGCCAATCAGAGAGCAGAGACGGTGACCATCAGCCAATCAGAGAGCAGAGACGGTGACTATTAGAGCGTGTGCTGAACCTGTTGGTCCAGATGGATCTGAACAGGTCTAGAGATTCTCTGAGCCGGTTGGTGGAGTTGTCCTCCCTGATGACCATGTTGTAACTGCTGCTGGCTGCTACGAAGATAATGGCCGTCACATCTGCACGGAGACAGAGAAAAGTTTGGGATCAGAGAACAGAAAGGAACAGAGAACCGAAAACACATTGCGTCGGGTCACTTCCTCACCATTGAAGCACTGGATCCACTTTCTGCGTTCGTCCCTCTGTCCTCCAACGTCAAACATGCTGACAAAAAGAGAGCAGTCACACACTGACCCAAACACTGACACACCAGAACTGACTGGATGCTGAAATGTATCCTGTGAGTTGAAGTTGATTTCCAGTCTTTCTGACACAGATGGTGTTGTGTAGTTGTTATGGAACTACACAACCTGTTACTACAAGTTCAGTGTGCAGGATCTTAGCCAGCCACTCACTGACCTGAGTGTTTCAAAGCCACAGAGACCTGCAGCTGACAGGTCTGAGTTCACCTGACAACACACATTTTTTATTTTGACCCAGCTTTCAAAAGAAGCAGTCGGGAAGAGGAGACAGAAGCACTCACTGGAAGTTGACCTTGTCCACTTGAAACCTGGTTTCAAAAATCCCTGAAGTCAGAACTCTGCAGCGCAACAAATCCTGCAGGAGAAGAAGAAAATGTCTCACATTTAGCCTGGAGCAGGTGAGCCCTTGTGTATGCTGCAAATGAACTGCTCAGCTTGTTACCTGGTCAGTCGGTGTGTAGTCCATCCTCCTGACAGAGTCCAACCGGTCCAGGAAGCTGCAACAGACACAGACCTGATACAGGTGTCCATGTAGCATCATGTGACACCATCCTTTTCAGCCAGTGTATGTGTCTGTGTGTGTCTATGATCCTACTATTTAGCACAGTCGATCAACTGATATTCATTGGAACGTTCGAAACAAGCCTTCACACCGTCGTCCTCCCACAGCTTCTGAGCGTGCTCAAAGAACTCCTGACAGACAGAGAGAGAGAGAAAGTATGAGGTCCTATTCGGGCCCCCTACAGGCTCCATCCTCTGAACCTGGAGCCAATCCCGGCTTGCCCCATGCGGTGAGGGCGGCTTCCACCCTGGACAGGTGGCCTGTCCACTGCAAAGCGGCATATAGAGACAAATAAGCAGTCAGACTCACACTCTGGCCTATGGGGAGTTTACAGGCACCAATGAAGGTCTTTGGTCTGTGAGAGGAAGCAAGAGAACCCACAGGGAGAACTTCCCAACTCCACACAGAGAGGCTGCAGGCCCAGAAACGAACCATCTGTACCTGAAAATTTCAAGTCCAGCTCAGATCTGGACTGATAAAGTCTGACTGATTGGCAGTCACACAGGTTCTGCTAGGTGAACATTGAGTGTAGCCTAATTAGACAAGAGTGACTCTAATGTCTCCTGCTGACCAATCAGCCAACAGGAAAAAAAAAAAACTGTGAACTGGAGAAGACGCAGGAAGACACTTGTTTTGTCTCTGTTGTCCTCAGAGACTGAAGACGTTTGGATAATGAGGCCTCAGGTGGCAAACAGTTTCAGATATGTGTGTGTGTGTCTCCTGTGTGGTTTCAGTCCCTCATTAACTAATTACATCATGTCATTAACGTCATTAAAACAAACAGGCAGATCTCCTGCTGCAGTTTTAAAGGTCCAGCTCAACTGTTTTATCCAGGTAACTAAGGTCACATGACCAGGCCACACCCCTGAGGGTGACTGACAGATGACACAGGATGGGAAGTTCCACCTGCACTTACTTTGTGGTTAATCGTAGTTTGGATCAATCAGCTGACATCTCACATGTTATACATTGTCATGATGACATTTCTGACCTCACAACACTTTGATCAATCAATGAAGAAAAGAATCTGTGGCGTGTATGTGTGTGTGTGTGTTACCTCTGTGTATTCAAAGTCAGACAGTGGAGCGATGCTCTTGATGTAGTCGACCCTGAACTGGTTGCCAGGGTTACCAATAGGAATGGGTGGAGTCAACATGCTCATGGCCGACACGATGGTCTGAAATACAAACAAACTTTCTGATTGGATGTTGAGGTTGTGCCCCTTTATCACATGACTCTGTCTGACCTACCACAATAGCATCCTTCACGTTCTTCCTGATGTCCTGAATCTTCTGCTGCTTCTCTCTGGAAATCAAACAACCTTAATGCAGCTGTCGTTACCGGGAAACAAACAACAACAAAAAACCAACCAGAAACAAACAACGATGAGAAGCAAACAACAACTGGAAATAATGACAACAAAAACCATGACACCTGTCTCCCTTCTCTCACCTGAGTGTAACTGATTCTAATCAAACTCACTCAGCGTTGAAGCCGTCGACATGAAGAATCCTCATCTGCTTCACAATGGTGCTTTTACCTGATTCTCCTGCACCTGCAGACAGACAGGCAGTTAGACAGGTAGACAGGTCGAAAGGCAGTTAGAGAGACAGACAGGTGCCTCACCCAGCAGTAACAGTCTGTGTGTAGCTTTGTAAGCCTGTCTTTCTTTCTGCAGCTGCCTCTCGATCTTCTTGTTAGCTTCTCTCTTCGCTTTTTCATCCAGTCGTTCTTCCTCCGTCTTCCCTCCCAGACAACCCATCTCCACTGAACACACACAAACCAGTGAAGAACCAGCTGACACCAGTAAACCAGTCTAGACCCAGTAAACCTCACATTCAGCAGCTGACCTTGAGCTGGTTTTATATTCTCAGCAGGTCTGAATTGGCCCTTCACTCTGCCTGTTAGGGTTCCAGCCAAGTCCAGCAAGGAAAACCAATCAGCATCTCTGGTCTGGCAGTGATCCAGACCAGATCAGTCAAAGTGTAGATCAGGTCCAGATTCAGAGCAGGTTCTCCTGATGCTTTCTCTTCTTTTCATAAAAATGAAAAAAGCACCTGAGCAGTCTCTCTCTCTCTCTCTCTCTCTCTCTCTCTCTCTCTCTCTTTCTTTCTCATTAGTAGTTTCAAAGTTTTCTTTGGGGGATTTCAGTTTTTCTCTAGTGTCACTTTGCTACCTGACAACCAACAGTGGATCCACAAACAAACTCTATTGTCAGTTCCTCCTGGTTTTGGTCTGGACTGTGCTGGACCAGAACTGACTCTGGAGCAGGAGGTAGGTGGTCTCTGTGGTCTCACTTTCTATGGTCACGCAGATGACAAGTCTGTCACGGAGAAATCTCCGTTAGTTTCCACTTTGTGGTCTTGTCACAGTAAACTAATCGTCACCATGGTAACTTGCTGGTGCAGCTGATAAATAATAGACTGACTCTGTTTTCTGTTGTGTGACTTTATTTGATCAGAGTCAAATCTTTAAACACAATTTATAACATCAAAACACAAAAATCTGTGAAATTTGAATGAAGTTTGGTTTGAAAACAGATCAACAATCTGATCTGATGTCTCTTCTGATTGGACAAGTTCATCCCTCCTTCAGTGGCTAGATGGATTCCCTTCTCCCTTCTCCAAACACTTCAACCTAAAGCAACAAAGACCAGGAGGCCTATAGACTTAAACTGAGGTCACATTCAAATGCAGATCATGGTCCAGACCCCGACAGGGTTTAGTGTCACTGACCTCTGCATGTGTTCGTCACTGAAGGAGTTCAGTCTCTGGATCTCAGACTGGAAAAAAATCTGGAAGACAAAAGGGGACGGAACCACTTGTGACACTGGAACTTGGCCCCATCAAACTGAAAAGACTCAAGATATTCAGATTTTCCTCCAGATTCTATTGTCTAAGTAGTACAACTTTGACTCAAAATAGAGGCTCTGCTCAGTTTTCTGACTATTGACAGCAAAACTCAGGCTTTACAACAGAGAGCTTTTTGTGTCATCGTCATATGACAGTCATATCATAGTGTTGTCTCTCTACCAAGAGCTGTGTGTTAATGGCATTCAGGTTTGTGGTATTCTCCTCCAGTTTGTTCAGCTGATCAGTGACGCTGTTTTCAAACTGCTGCAGCAGCAACAATCTGCAAACACAAAGAAATATTGGAGGGTCCACTTCCTGTTATTATTACCTGACGGACGGGAGGGGGGGAGCGGTACCTGTGTTAATAGACAGGTTTATAAGGGGTGGTACCTGTGTTGATGGACAGTTTTGAGCAGCGCTGTGACATGTTGCTGACACTTGTTCAGAGACAGAAGCACTTCTCTCTCCACCTTCTGCCAGCAGCTCTGGAAATATGTGACTTCATCAAATAATGCCAATAATCAGAACCAATAGTCAATAATTACGCTGAGCTCACTCACAGTGAAATGCTCCTCCAGTTGTGTTTTGAAAGTTTTGAAGGCTTCTGTGATTCCTGAGGTCAAGTCTGTCTCTGGCTCTGCCTCTGACTTATTGACAGGCTCCTCAGCCATTACATATGGCCCCGCCCCTTTGCAGAGTAGCCCCTCCTTTGCTTCAGATGCATCCAGTCCTTCAGTGAGCAGGACAATCAGTTCAGACATGAACTTTTAGTCAAAAGGGAACTCAGAATAAAGGAATCAATGATACATTACCTGTCACTGATGAATTTGACTCTTCCCTTTCAGGCTGAAGTTCCACCTTCCTCTTATGGGCTGATAAACCCTCAGTTTGTCCTGACAGGTAACCTTCATACAGACAGACAAAACAATTAGTTGATAAAATCAGCATCATCTGTGAAGTCAACCTCCCCAAGAAGAACCTCTGACAGAAAGGAGGAAGTGAATGACCTGAGTCTGCAGCTCTCTTCCTGTCACAGCTGATGACTTCCTGAAAGAGAACGTTGGTGAGAAACAGGAAATGGCTGACAACTTCCAGAAGAATACAGATGACAGAGGTACCTGGTGTGAAGAAGAACTGCTTCCTCCAAACTCCTCTGTGTGTTCCTGGGAGATCTGTAGCTCCGCCCCCACAAGAACACCTGAGAGACCCCAGTGAAGAAAACAACCACACAGACAGCATTCATGACAGAGTCCTGGATCCCGATCCAGATCAGATCCAGTGTCCAGAGCTAATGCAGACTGATTACAGACCTGAGTCGTAGATGGGGGTCGAGTGTCTGAGGTGATCAAACAGAAGCTCAGCCTGGCTTCTTCTTGGAGTCTGAAACAGTGAAAATTAGTTGTTAAAGTTGTTGTTACCTGCTCATGGCAAAAGTGTGTGTACCTTTGTTACAGTGGAGTCGTCTTCACTGCTCGGAGATGACAGAGGCAAAACTAAAGCAAACACACAGTTATTTTTCTCTAACATTGGTTGTGGGTGGTGTGCTGGGCTGTGATTGGCCATAAACATGGAGGGTCACTCACCCTTCAGCTGACTCTTCAGCTGAACTTTCTTCCTGCTGTAAGATTGACCGTCCTGTCTGTCAGCGGGGGGAGAAACCTGGACTGCTCCACCTGAGTCTGGAACACTGGGGGAGCTCTTTGCTCTCTGGAAGACACAGGCAGGTGAGCAGGCAGACAGGTGAGCTGACAGACAGGTAAGCAGACAGACAGGTACCATGAAAACTCTCTCTGCTGCCTCTTCCAACAGTCTCTCATGTTCACAGTTGAATCTCAGCTCCACTGTGTGACCTCTAATGCCCTGGTGCATTACAGGATTCTTCAGGTGGATGCTAAGGATCATTTTTGCCCCAGTGCATCCTGGGAACACACACAGTGGTCATCAGTGTCTGATCTAGGTGAGTCACACCTGACCAGCTGATGATAACTGACCATCATGTTCAACCTGGAGACTGAACTGATCCACATCCTCCCTGAGCAGGTGGAGGGAACCCCACAGGAAGCCCTGTAACACACACAGACACACACAAACACACACAGTGAGAACAAAGAGAACCACACATGCACTTCTTCAGATGTCATCTAGTGTGGGCCAGTGTAAAGCACCATGGTACCTGCAGGTCGTCGATGAAGAAGCTCACACATCCTGATCCAACATTGAAATCAATCCAGAACTCGTCCAGTTTGTCGTCTTTTGGTCGAAACACCTGGAAGAAAGAGAGATGAGGTGAACGTGTGATGAGTTTTTGTATTTAAACGAGTGAAGTTTTTTTTACCTCAGTGGAGTCCAGGAATGCTTTGAGGCAGGGGAAGGTGTATACCCTGACAGACAGAGCACAGGATGAAACGATCTTGTGTCAGTCATCAGCTCTGTTTATCAGAGTTGATATAATAATATAATTAAGATAAAATTACCTCCTCTGGTTGCCGTGGTAACAATTGACAAAGTTCAGGAAACGTCTGCAGTCCTGGAGAATAAGACAGGTAAGACAGACAGGTGTTCAAACAGACAGGTGTTCAGACAGACATGAGTCACTCACCACCTCAAAGTCTGCATCTCTGATGTCACAGAAGGCGTCACTGATGTCACAGCTGGAGAACCACTGATTGGCTCTCTGTTGTCGATCCCTTCTGGGTGTCAAGCGGCACAGAGCCTCACAAAGGCTGACCTGGAGCTCATAGTCTAACAACAACAACAACAACAGTCAGAACAAATATAGACAACTGGTTCTGGTCCTGCCCTCCAATCGGCCAACTGACATCTGAGGAAATGTCTTCATCCAATCATCTGATTTCACCTTCAGCTTGTTGAGGTGACATCACTCACCTCCAACTGTTAGGACTGCTCCTGCCACCTGTGACCTGTCAGACAGACAGACAGGTGAATTTTCACACAGCGCGGAAGAAGACAAGACTAAATACAAGAATTTAACAATCAGGCTTCTCATTCGAACAGTCTGGGTCCTGGATTTACAGAATCTGGTTCTGGCTCCAGTCTTTCTGGATCAGTCTCCGCTGCTCTCGTCTCAGGGACTCCAGAATACTGTTAAAGGTTCTGATGGCCTGGGAGCAGAGGACAGACCGTCAGAAACCAGGACAGACCATCAAGGAACAGTGGATGAATTGGGTGTCTTGATTGTTGCCATGGTTACCTCCAGTCTCAGCGGAAAGTGGATTTCTGCTTCGAGACAAAACTGTGCCAAGTGAAGAAGAAGCACAGACAGCTGGTTGACTGAAAGACAGGTGAGTTTAGAAACCAACACAGTGAAAGTGAATCAATTCTGACTTAAAATTATTAAAACAAAATGTAGAACAAACCTGGTAGAGACGTCTGACCCAGCAGCTGAAAGACAGGTAGACAGACAGACAGGTTATAACAGTGAAAGACAGAGCGACAGGCAAAGAGGGTGAGAAAAAGACAGGTAGAGAAACAGGCAGAGAGAGAGACAGGTCAAGAGACAGGCAGAGAGCAAAAGAAAGACAGGGAGAGAGACACAGACAGACCAACAGACAAAGAGAGAGAGCGAGAGAGAGAGAGAGACAGACAGACAGACAGACAGACTGGACCACTGCTCCTGGTCCTGGTCCTGGTCCAGAACAGTGATAATGAGTCATCATGTTGGGCAGTAACGCTGATCAGGACTCACTACAAAGTAACGCATTACCGTAATCTGTTTACTTTTCGGTAACTTAACGTGTTACAATTTTCAAACAGAAATTAGATCAAAGTTAGAGTAGACTGCAGACTGCAAGAAGTTTTTTTTTAATTGACAAGGTCTCAGGGAGATGATGTCATTCACAGGCATGAACTAAAGTCAACATCGGCCCTGCGGCTAAAAAACATGGAGGGAGACGACAAATTCACTGGCATCGTTTCTTTTTTTAGATAGAATATTAAAGGAAAGGGTTTAATAGTTCATAGAGAATATCTTTATTTTGTTATCAGATGGAATATGTATTTCCCAATAAAATGTCTGTCACCGGTAAACAGGTTGTCCCTATTTTGCTGCAGTGGGGAGGAGGTGTACGAAAAAGTAACTAGTGGAGTAACTATTTACGTAACGAGTTATTTCTGAAATTGAGTTATATCCTCAGTAATTTGATTACTTTATAGAGTAATCCATAACGTGACTACATTTCCACAGTAGTTGCACAATACTGGTCATGATTGGCTAAAAGAGACTTCCCAGCATCCTCCTCACCAGGAAGTAGTCATAGAACTCCTCCGTTAGGCTGAACAAAGGGGCAGAGCTTTTATGGGGGTCAGAGGTCAGCAGGTCACGCACAGCTTCAAACCAAAACACCACCTACACAAACAACAACCAAACAAACAACACATAGTAATTAAATGACAACATAAATAAGAAAATAATGTCAAAGCCGTTGTTTGCTGTTTTTTAGTCAACCTTGGTCATCAGTCCAAGTTCCAGCAGCGTCTGCAGCTCATCTCTGTTCTCCAACATCTGCAAACACTTCAACACAACCTGGACTCTGCTGAACACAGACCCACATAGGCTCTGCACACAACACACAACACACATCACACAACATGGATAAACACCCTCAGCATGATGATGTTCTGGTACTGATTACCTTGGTAACGACTTGATCTAGTTTGGTTAGAGTGGAAATCGTCAGTCCTTCATCCTTCAAGACAGAAACCAGATCACAGGAGTCTCCACGCTCAAGACAGTCCTCCATCAGGACCTGAAACTGAGGGGGGTGACATCCACTGAACGACAGTAACCACTGGTCCACTGGGCCACAGTAACCACTGGTCCACTGGTCCACTGGTCCACTGGTCCACTGGGCCACTGAACCACAGTAACCACTGGTCCACTGGTCCACTGGGCCACTGAACCACAGTAACCACTGGTCCACTGGGCCACAGTAACCACTGGTCCACTGGGCCACTGAACCACAGTAACCACTGGTCCACTGGTCCACTGGTCCACTGGTCCACTGAACCACAGTAACCACTGGTCCACTGGGCCACTGAACCACAGTAACCACTGGTCCACTGGGCCACAGTAACCACAGTAACCACTGGTCCACTGGTCCACTGGGCCACTGAACCACAGTAACCACTGGTCCACTGGTCCACTGGGCCACTGAACCACAGTAACCACTGGTCCACTGGTCCACTGGTCCACTGGGCCACTGTACCACAGTAACCACTGGTCCACTGAACCACAGTAACCACTGGTCCACTGTAACCATTGGTCCACTGGTCCACTGGGCCACAGTAACCACTGGTCCACTGGTCCACTGTAACCATTGGTCCACTGGTCCACTGGGCCACAGTAACCACTGGTCCACTGGTCCACTGTAACCATTGGTCCACTGGGCCACTGAACCACAGTAACCACTGGTCCACTGGGCCACAGTAACCACAGTAACCACTGGTCCACTGGTCCACTGGGCCACTGAACCACAGTAACCACTGGTCCACTGGTCCACTGAACCACAGTAACCACTGGTCCACTGGTCCACTGGTCCACTGGGCCATTGTACCACAGTAACCACTGGTCCACTGAACCACAGTAACCACTGGTCCACTGTAACCATTGGTCCACTGGTCCACTGGGCCACAGTAACCACTGGTCCACTGGTCCACTGGGCCACTGAACCACAGTAACCACTGGTCCACTGTAACCATTGGTCCACTGGGCCACTGAACCACAGTAACCACTGGTCCACTGGTCCACTGGGCCACTGAACCACAGTAACCACTGGTCCACTGGTCCACTGGGCCACAGTAACCACTGGTCCACTGGGCCACAGTAACCACAGTAACCACTGGTCCACTGGTCCACTGGGCCACTGAACCACAGTAACCACTGGTCCACTGGTCCACTGGTCCACTGGGCCACTGTACCACAGTAACCACTGGTCCACTGAACCACAGTAACCACTGGTCCACTGTAACCATTGGTCCACTGGTCCACTGGGCCACAGTAACCACTGGTCCACTGGTCCACTGGGCCACTGAACCACAGTAACCACTGGTCCACTGGTCCACTGTAACCATTGGTCCACTGGGCCACTGAACCACAGTAACCACTGGTCCACTGGGCCACTGTAACCATTGGTCCACTGGTCCAGGGGTCCAATGGATGCTCATGTAGAAGACCTGTATCATCACAGATATTGATGACTAGGACACACCCACTTCCAGAAACCAATATGGCTCCTCAGCTTTTAGTTGCCCTGACAACATGTGAACTTATTTCGGTTCTTTCACTGTTTAGTCATGTTTCATGTTGGGAAAGCTAAAACTAAAAACTTCATTCATCTGACTGTTTTTCAATTTCTGTCAATAAAAAAAAATCAGCTGCTGGACGTGACTTGGACCTGATGTGGACCTGGACCCATTTGTTGGGGTCACTTCCTCCAGGCGGACAGCAGGGGGCGCAGCAGCCCGCCCGGTGTTAAAGAAGGGGTGGACAGAATAACAGACACCTTCAGAGTTAACCTGTTCACACCTGAACTCCCAGCAACGTCACGTTTCTTCCTATTGCGTTATTTCCGGTTCAGAAACACAGCCAACTGTTTGCCCTCAGGGACCCGGATCAACGAGGAAAAACACGCAAACAACACAACACAACACAAAGAGCCGTTTTACCATCGTGTCTCCCTCCTCTGCTGTCAGTGCGTCGGCCACGCGCACAGCTGCCGCTAATTAACTCATTAGCGCGTCGAAGCCCAGCGGCAACAGCGGAGAGAGAAAATAGTACCTTCACAGGCGGAAGGATCTCCGTGTGATTTACCCTCAAATAAACCTGAACTTTGTATATGAGTTTGTGTACGTGTGTGCGTGTGTGTGTGTGTGTGTGTGTGTGTCAGTCTTCTTGTCCTCTGATTGATGACAAATGAGTTTGTTTGTTTTGGGAGAAATACTGAAATGTTTATGCAACACAGACGCACGAACACGTAGGAATACACACAGTAATACAACAACATGGACACAACTAATATATAATATTAACACAAGTATTTGATTATATTAACACAAAATTAACAAGAAAAATATAATATTAACTCAACTTTTTTATAATATCAACACCATATATACACAACTAATGTGTAACATTAATACAACATGAACACAACTAATGTATTATATTAACACAACATGAAGACAGGTAATAAACAATATTAACACAACATGAACGAGAGAAGTCTACTATGAACACACGAATGTATATTTAACATCATTCAGAAATGATGCTTGTTACCCCCCCCCCCCCCCCCCCCCCCTTCTCGGAGGCGCGTGACTGTCTCACCTGTCCCCGTCATTTCTACCTGAGTGTCAGTGGAGCTGCACGCGCTGTCCGTCAGGAGAAGGCGCGCGGGATTTTAACGTTTTCTTAAAACTCTGAGAAGCTTCCGGTGTATTTCAGATTAAAACTTTATTTTTTAATACTAGACTCTTGTTTCGGGGACTTTGGGTTCGTATCTGGTCCGAGTTTTAATTCGAAATGGTTCAGGATCGTAATTGAATCTGGGGTTTAACAGGTTTCTGAAGGGTCCAGGTCAGAACCAGCAGCAGAGGGACCAGGACTTGGACCAGGACTTGGACCAGGAGGATGTCCCGGGCGGAGGAGCGGGAGGAGGCGGACTGTGTGTGTTCAGTCGGGATGAAGCTGACGTGGGACATCAACGACCCCAAACTGCCGCAGGTAACTGATCAATAACTGATCCATACCGGACTTTAACTGAACTGAAATCAGCTCGAGCTCAGATTGAAACGAGTCCCTGCGGACTGTGATCAGCTCGATCAGGTTTGAATTCTTCGGAAGTTTACAGATCTATTAAAGATCCATTTTCTCCAGAATTCAATTCCTCACATTAAAACACTGATCAGTAAATCAAGTCACGTGTCTGTCAAACCGATGATTCCGGTTCACACAATCAAATCAAACCATTTATTTAAAATGATCCTGAAATCGGACGGAAATCGAACAGAGTTTGGTTGGAAGCCCGTTTACATGATTTCTTATGGAAATGGAAATTATAAAAAAAAAACCTCTTTCGAAATCAAAAGAACAGATGAAACGAACAAACTATCAAGGTAAATTTCAGGTCGCCAGAATTTTTTTAAAGAGGATTTGATGCCAAAATAAAAGGTTTTTATATAAAACAAAGGGGCAGTTAAATCAGCCAATAATCACGAACCGCCTGTTGATCACACTCATCGGAACATCTGTGATATTTTATGATGACGGAGTAAATAAATGTTTAATAATTACTTTATGGCACATAAATATATTCGGGTCAAGTCATTTCCCGCCGAAGGAAACAAACTGCTTGATGATGAAGAATGTGGATCAGGATTCAAATAAATAAATAACCAGTCAAATATGTTTATTACATGGAATCGTTAAAAAAATTCTTGATCCAACTGAACGAAAGTTTGGTTCCAACAGTAATCTTCATCTGTCAACAACAAATTAATAATCAAGTTCGATTTTTGATCGATATGTTTGTGTTGATAAAACAATTTGATGTTTCAGATACCGAATCTGCAGTAGTAGCCCCTTTTTATTAGAATCAAAGACTGAGGCCTTTTACTGTTTTAATCAGAGGAACATTCGACTTTTAATTGATTTATTTTCTGTAAACTTTAATCAATTAAACATAATTGATTTTTAAAGAGCAATCAATAATTTAACCAAGTGTAGATCGCAGTAGATTTGTTTTATTCGAATTTATTTAGTCATTTCTGCGTTATTTACTCCAAAAAAAAGTACCTAAAGCTCCGGCCTAACTCTTCACTGCCTTTAGAGAAATGAAGACAAAATCTTCTTTTGTTCATTTAACTGTTAAAAATTAGCAAATTGTGCAGATGAACGGAGTCATTTCAATATGAACTTCCTGAATATTACAATGCATCTCCTAATTTATATTTCTGGAATTAATCATATATCTAGATTGTTGATGATAATGATAATGATACATTCATTGTGCGGCTGAGTTGTTATCGAAGTGTCCGGCTCAGGTCTGTTTCCTGTCGGCCTGTCTTCCTGTCTGAAATAAGGAACAAAGAGCCCCAAAAATTTTTAACAAAAATAATGCACCCTATCTATAAAGTACACTACAGCGAAAAAACTAGAAAAACAAATACGACATTAAATAGAAAGTAAGAAAACTGAGGTGAAATGAAACAATAATTCATGTGTTGGTCGTTTCATGGCCTACACGACTTAAAGACAAGTTTTATTTATATTTTTTTAATAATCCGCAGTTACTGAAAAATTCAGTTTCATCACTAAATTTTAAATAATGAACTACAATCAGTTTCTGTTCAAATTACATTCAAGTGAATGAAAAACCTTCACATGTTCAACACTTTGTTGATAAAATTATGAATATTCTTTTATTTTGAGCCAAAATGAAAAAAAAAGAGAATTTAATTAGACTGAAGGTTTGTCAGGTTATTTGAAGGTTGCGTGAAGGTTGTATATGTGTTGTATGTTGTGGGACTCTGCTGATTCAGCTTTTTGACTCTGTTGTTGCTCAAACAGTAAAAACTGGTTTTTATATTTTTGTTTTCAGTTAAACCAAAACATTAAGTAAAGAGTTTCTGCCATCACATCTGACCCGGATCAGCTCTCACACTAATTAATAACTTATTTTTAACATTGATTATTCATGTAGAAAAACGACATATCAAGAATTTACAGGAAATGTCATATTATATAATTGAGCTCTTAAATACTAAAAATATATATTGTTTGGTTAAAGGCCTTGCTCCACATTTATTTCGACCAAATCTATTTCTATTTTTTTAAATAACCAGACACTGTACACAACTTTCATTTCACTAATCACTCATCAATCATTTTCATCCAGTGAACTCTTTATCTCAGCATTTCTACAATCTAAAAAATTATTTGAAACTGAAACTAATTTAACCTGAAACTTGTGACTGTCAAATATATTTAAATAAAATTAATGCAGTCATAAACGAAGAAACCGCAAAATAACAGTCCCGCACTCAGAATCCTCCCAAAGAAAAAATTAGGCTATTTTCAATAAAGACAGTCTATCCAAGTCCATCTGTCTGCCTGTTTGAAAGTTTTTAATGTCAACATAATACTAATGTCTTTATAATATCTATTTCTATATAGCAACAATAAAGTCTATATAACAGTAATATTTGAGTAATGTGATGTTTTTCTGACTCAATAAACAAACAGAAGTCTGTCAGATGAACATGGTGTCATCTCCAGGTGGACGCTCCTCCACAGGAGGAAACACCCTTTAAATAATGTTCATATACAATCATTTAATTATGACCATGAAGTATAAACATACATACATGGATGATGTGACTATGACAGAAACTTAGAGAATCATTTAATATTATTATCAAATGTGATTGATGAACATGAATCCTCCCGTGGCTCCTCTGATCAGTCCTCAGATAAAACAAATTTTAACCGAAATAGTTCAGGTCATCTTTTGATCTTCATCTGTCTGTCCATCTGTCTGTCTGAAGGACACGAAGCAGTTCGACCTGTTCCAGGAGTGGACAGACGGTTATGTTCGGTACATCTACAGTGGTGAGAAACAAGTTCTACCATTAAATCCGTTCAAGGAAAACTGATCTGCTCAGACCAGTTTTCATTTGGGCTCAGGCTAACAGCTAAAAGCTCCAGCTAAGTTGTGGTCTTTGTTTTCAGCTGAAGATAAGAATGCTCAGCGGCACCTGTCTGGCTGGGCAATGAGAAACACCAACAACCACAACTGTCAGATCCTGAAGAAGTCGTGTCTTGGGGTGGTGGTCTGTTCTCGAGGCTGCACGTTGCCCGACGGATCCAGACTCCAGCTGCGCCCTGCCATTTGTGACAAAGCCCGGCAGAAACAGCAGAGTAAGAAAATCTCAAACAAAAACTTGCTGAAGCTGCAGCTGAACCGATCCTCATCAGACTGGACTCTGTGTTTCAGAGAAACTGTGTCCGAGCTGTAACGCTGGTCTAGAGCTGCTGCCATGCCGTGGTCACAGCGGTTACCCCGTCACCAACTTCTGGAGAGTTGATGGAAAGGCAATCTTCTTCCAGGTATCCCCTGTTCATCACATGGGCTAACATGCTAAACCTGTTTGAACCACATCTGGACTGAACATCTGGTAAAAACAGATGTGACTTATGTGTGTAGATTCTCTGCTCTTTGAGACAGACTTTACACTAAATGTATCTCCCCAAATTCAGCTTCAGCTTCTCACACAAGGACACTTTGCTCTTTGTCTTGAGCCACAGCCGCCTGAGGTCTGAACAGGTTCCAGCCAGTTCCTGATTGTAAACACATTTAAATATGGTTCAGATTTTGCAGGAGTGAAATAGTCTGAACTAAATCCTGCTTGACTAAACAGGACTAAAACCCAGGCCGGTTGGTGGATCCTCTGTGATTGATCTTGCTTGTTACTGTTATGATATTCATGGTTGATGTATTCGTGGTGCCCCTCCAGGCTAAAGGGGTCCACGACCATCCAAGACCAGAATCCAAGTCTGAGACTGAAGCTAGAAGAAGTTCAGTGAAGAGACGAGTCACCTCACCTCCATTCACGCCCAAAAGACGACTGATTGAAACTCAGGTCAGCTGCGCCAACAAACACCATCAGCAGTTTTTAATGATGGTGTTGTTTGTTTGTTGTTTATCTTCTGCTCCTCGCTGTTTCAGGCTCTGGGACCTGCTCTCCTTTCCTGCGTTGAACCGGCGGACAGGATTTCCTTCATTGAACCAAACTTCCCACAGCACTACCCAGCATTCCAGAGTCCAGAGTCCTACTACAACCCCCACAGTGCACTGGGAGAGACCCCACCCACACTTCAGAAACCAGCCAACCCCAGGCTCTACATGGGCAGACCTGGCTATGAGTTCCAAGGATACCTGACCTCACCTTCATATCCTGTAACTTCTGACCTCTGTGACCCCAGGTCAGCCTTACATACAATCCAGACCAGATCCTGGTAAACACCACCCTGAACAGGACCAGGTTAAAGCCAAGTCCCGGTCTAAAACAGATTCTGAGTACACTGCAAACTACATACTAACAGTCAAAACAGATCTGAACCAGATTATTGTTTTGGTGCAGGGTAGCTCCAGTCTTGGGTTCATCCTCCTCCTCGTCTTCATCGTCAGCTCCTCTGTCCTCGTCGTCCTCTTTTGACCCTCAAACCAAACCTCCTCCTGGCTGGAAGGAACTGCTGAAGAGCTCCACCCCCTACAGCGACAACCACCATTATTACAGTGCGGAGTACCCCTGCCGTTACCCTGGCAACACTCCGGGGTCGCCAGCAGCACTGCAAACCATCATTACAACAACAACCAAGGTGAGCTGGGTTTGTCAAGTCCAAAGATGGACACTTGATTTGGAAACTAGGTTCTGTGAGGCAGTGAGATGGTCCGGTCCCAGGTGCCTCATGTATTTTATTGTCCTCAGAAATTACCTTGCTCCTGGGGACTGTTCTCCCTTCTCACTGGCTGGCAGACATCAGGTGTCCAGGTCAGGTGTAAAACAGAAACAGAGAGTCAGGGGTTAACCTTCTTGACACACTAACACAAGTCCTGGTCCTCCTCAGGTCTCCTATCAACCCTGTCCCAAGCCTCCTGCGGCACTTCCTCCCTATCAGTCCTGTCCCAAACCTCCAGCCGGGCTCCCGTCCTACCCGCCATGTGCTCCACCCAAAGCCCCGGGACTTCCTGGCTGCTCCTCCCTGCTGGACGACGCCTCCTCGTCCTCGTACTCCACCGAGGTGAAAGTGACGGAGGATTCAGGTGGAGTAATCAAGTCCCTGTCGTTTCAGCCTGAAGCTCTGCAGACCAAAACGGAACGGGCCGACAGTTACGACTACCGCTATGCCTACCCCAACACATACCGGTACGACGACTACTGACACAGCGCTGCCACAGCTGTTACTGCTACTACTGCAGATTCAGTATCTGTATAAATAACCCACGAATCAGGTGAACTTCAGACGCGGATCATCAACAGAACTTTTCATCCATGAAAAAGATTAAACTCCTGTGTTCCCATAGAAAAAGGTTCCCCTAGATGAATGCTCCTGTACATTAATGTTCCTTGATAAGATTTTTTAAATTTAGGAGCTAATTTTGAACTAAATCTTCCAACTCACCTTCTTTCAAGTCACTCAAAGGTGGTTGAGTAAGATTACCACTTGAACCAAGCGGCTCTGTTTGTTGAGGAAGACCATGTGATGTGGTTGAAAACTTCAACAAAACATGAAAAATGTTTGAGAGTTTGCAAACAAGTTCCCCAGTGACTGAATTAATAAATGCCAAAATCATTGTGCATGTTCCTGTTGTTATTTATTGAACCATTTAGAACTGTACAGAACCTGAAGTGGACTGTAATGGACTGAGGTGGACTGGATTGTCTCTGCTTCTGAATTAATAGCTAGAGGAGACAAACTGTTGCAGAATAAAAGTCTTTAAAGTATGTTTGGAGCAAAATGATTTATTATCTTTAACTGTCAGTCCAGGAAGTGACTCCTCCTCCATCAGCCGCTCTCTGATGGTTCTTCCTGTTTCCTCTTTAATCTGATCAGATCTGGATCAGTCTGACTCTCTGACTCCTTCTGTGTGTTTATCCGTCCATTCTCATCCTCCATCTTTGATAGTGACGTCTAGAGTCACGTCTCTACGTCGGACGCTCCTATTGGCTCTGATTGGTGATGTCACAGCCAATCAGAGTGTGTCTGGATCAGTCCTGTATGTTTCTGAGTTTATTGTGTTGACAGAATAAAGACAATCAGATATTTAGAGCTGATTTTTCATCATTAATGAGCAGAACTCCTGATCAGATAAAGATAGAAACTTCAGATCAGCTCTAGAACAACACAAACACATGAGAGGAACTTTTCTTTGGTTATTCTGCTTTACACAGTTTTTATCAGGAAAATAGGGAAACATTCAATATGTGCAGATATGCACATCTTCAGTGATGAGCTGCCTTTCAGAGGATCAAGGTTGTTGTGTTGACTTGGTTATAGAAACATTCTGGTTTTTCACACTCTGGACAGAACAGGAGTTCAGGTCCACGAGGAGCCTGGCAGACCAGGTACCACATCAGGATGCCGTCTCTTCCAGGGTCTGGAGACTCAGATTGGACCATGAGGATCAGGATCAGTTTCAGTGTGCTCGGTAATAAATGTTGTTTTGACAAGAACATGTCAGGACAGGAGTCTCTGCTGAACTCAGACTGACCCCCCCACCCATTTCACCAACTTTCATTAAACCCACTCTTCCTCCTCCTCCTTGTCTCACTCGTTACTTTCAATTCAGACCTAACCACACAGACTTGATCCAGATCATCACAAACCTGAACCAAATCAACAGACCTGATCCAGATAATCATAGACCTGATTCTGATCAACATTTCGGCGACACAAACCCAAGAATGACAAGTTCTATCAGCCGGGACCAGGTGAGTCCAGGACCAGGTGTGATGAGTTGTGACTCTGACACTGAGGCGCTGTCCTCTGATTAGCTAAGACCTAGAGCTGCTGCAGGTCTCAGCCCATGGATGCCTCACCTGTGTCTCACCTGAGAACCAGGTGAGTGCAGATAATCCATGTAATTCTATCCTTCACCTCATCCTGTCATCTTATCGTCTCATCACTTCTTCTTCTTCTCTGCTTTTCACACAGAAATCACTTCATCCTCCTGCTTCTTCTTCTTCTCCTCATCCCACTGCTGACATGAGATACCTGTCCAAACAACCACACATCTGCCCCTCATCTGCCCCCATCTGCTCCCCCCCCCCCCCCTTGATGTGGCTTCACACTAATGGATGTTTTCAATTTGATGCTACATGGCTGTGATTTACAACAGAGACAGACACACTGAGGGACAGACTGAAAGAGAGACTGAGACACATACAGAAACTGATGAGAGAGGGACAGACTTGGAGACAGACCTGAACCTGTTGATCTGGTCCAGTGTGGCATCGTGATGATGTCATCACCTCTGAGTTCTCTCCACAATAAAGATCCAGACAAACAGAAGCTGCAAACCTGATTTTATATTTGAAACAGTGACCGCAGGATGACATCATTGAGACAGAAGCTGATCACTGTGATGTCACAGTTTGACCCTATGGTTTAGAAAGAGGCTCAATCTCTACAGATTCACTTTGAGATGAAAACCCTTTAGACAAACACAAACAGTTTGCCCTTCGGCCTGTAACAGTGACTTGTAGGTTTTAAACCGGCTGTTGGTCAGTGCATCAAAATCACAGGTCCAAGTTCAGCTGGAGGTGATGCATGTATTAACTCTGAATTCTCTGCTGTGATTGAACCTTTGGTCCGCTGACACAAAGAGGGAGGATGGGTGGGGGCCCCCTATAAACAAAGCTGCTGTAGAAAGAAATGAAAATCATATCAGCTTCAAAGCCAAAAAAGCAAAACTTTAGAAACAAAGATGTAGGAAATGATAAAACTATCGAGCTGCACAGTGTCAGCTCAGAGTTTACCACAGTGTGTCTGTGCTGTTGTGTGCATCCACTGAATTAGTGTGTTACCTGCACTGAGTTCATACCTGGTGTCTCTGGTTCCGTGAGAAGTCTTATCAGAGCAGGGCGACTCATAGAAATGTACTGTCTTCTTAAAGAGGCATGACAGTGCCGGTCTGATCTCTATCTGCTCAGCTCACAGCATCGATAACATCTCTCAGCCGGATGATGTTTGCTGGAAAAGTTCAGCAGCTCCCCGGAAAATCAGGATATTTTTATGACTCTGATGTTGATAAGAAGTTTAGAGGCAGGAGAATCTCTGAAGAGTCTCTTTAAAGTTTTGCTCTTCCTGTTCACACAGGACTGTCCAGACTGGACGGCCTGTGTGCTGAAGGTGGACTGTGGCTGAACGGTGGTGCGTTTAGGGTCGGATGAGTGAAGTTCATACCCTGCTGTTTATTAATTAAACTTTTTTACTGTAAAGAGAAAAAAACACCACAAATTTCCATTTATACCTCCTAAGAATAGTATTATTTTCCCATAGAATTCAATACAATTTAACTTCTGTTTAGAACGCGTGGCGTGTCCTCCTGACAGCCACTGGATCGAATGCAGGTTTAAGACTCTACTTTCCTTTCTATAGACTGTCCCTGATATTGCCCAATCAGATGACTTTCTGAGGTGTCCCGGCCCAGTTGCATTCTGGGAGACATCACCTGCCCTGTGGTTGTTTATTTGGATCCAAACCAGTCATACCTGTTGCCTTTTAATCTGCTCTTCTACTATCTGGTCTCTCCATCTATCTGTCACCAGCATCTCTCTTCTTTATCTCTCCATCCTCTTCATCATCTCTTCATCATCGTCAGCTCTTGCAGAAACATCACGTAGGCATGAAGACCGTCATGGCTGCTGCCAGCAGCAACAGCAGCAACATGCTGGTAGCTTTGATGTTGCTTCAAAACAAACCTTTGCTGTGGAACAGATGCTAACATAAACTAGACAGAGACCAGAGGCCACAGCAACACAGGCGACCTGACGCAAGAAAACTACAGCAGCTACAGGAACTACAGAAATTACAGGAAGTACAGCAGCTACAGAAACTACAGAAAACTACAGCAGCTACAGAAACTACAGAGACTACAGAAAACTACAGAAACTACAAAAACTACAGCAGCTACAGAAAACTACAGAAAACTACAGCAGCTACAGGAACTACAGAAATTACAGGAAGTACAGCAGCTACAGAAACTACAGAAAACTACAGCAGCTACAGAAACTAGAGAAACTACAGAAAACTACAGAAACTACAAAAACTACAGCAGCTACAGAAAACTACAGAAACTACAGGAACTATAGAAACTACAGGAACTACAGCAGCTACAGAAACTACAGAAACTACAGAAAACTACAGCAGCTACAGGAACTACAGAAATTACAGGAAGTACAGAAACTACAAAAACTACAGCAGCTACAGAAAACTACAGAAACTACAGAAAACTACAGAAACTACAAAAACTACAGCAGCTACAGAAAACTACAGAAACTACAGAAAACTACAGAAACTACAAAAACTACAGCAGCTACAGAAAACTACAGAAACTACAGGAACTATAGAAACTACAGGAACTACAGCAGCTACAGAAACTACAGAAACTACAGAAAACTACAGCAGCTACAGGAACTACAGAAATTACAGGAAGTACAGAAACTACAAAAACTACAGCAGCTACAGAAAACTACAGAAACTACAGAAAACTACAGAAACTACAAAAACTACAGCAGCTACAGAAAACTACAGAAACTACAGAAAACTACAGAAACTACAAAAACTACAGCAGCTACAGAAAACTACAGAAACTACAGGAACTATAGAAACTACAGGAACTACAGCAGCTACAGAAACTACAGAAACTACAGAAAACTACAGCAGCTACAGGAACTACAGAAATTACAGGAAGTACAGAAACTACAAAAACTACAGCAGCTACAGAAAACTACAGAAACTACAGAAACGACAGAAAACTACAGAAACTACAAATACTACAGCAGCTACAGGAACTACAGAAACTACAGGAACTACAGAAACTACAGAAAACTACAGAAACTACAGAAACTACAGGAACTACAGAAACTACAGCAGCTACAGAAACTACAGAAACTACAGAAAACTACAGAAACTACAAAAACTACAGTAGCTACAGGAACTACAGAAACTACAGGAACTACAGAAACTACAGAAAACTACAGAAACTACAGAAACTACAGGAACTACAGAAACTACAGCAGCTACAACAGGTACAGATGCAAGAGCAACTCCAGTTACTGTAGAATGAAAAGGACAGCAGCAGCACTAAAGACAGGTGACGGGGGAGGTCAGGCCCAGGAGAGAACCAGGACAGGTTCTTAGACTTGGTCCAGGTGACATCAAGTCTGCAATCCCTCACAAAATAATTTTTAAATTAAGAACATGAGAACAGGGTCCAATATTAGGTATAGATCAGTGCAGTGTGAGCTGAGCCCCAGGACCAGGACCAGGACCAGGACCAGTGTGAGGTCTGTTCCCTTAGTGCCTGGAGCTGCAGCTGTTTCTTCTTTTACTGTTTTGACAGAACAGGAAGTGTTTCTGGTTGAGTGAAGAAGAATGAAGTCGGTTTACATTGAGGTTTATCTTTGAAGAGACAAGAACCAGACTGACAGAACGAGTCTGGACCTGAGAGTGCGAGACACCCACTACATATGGAGCGAGACAGCAGTGATCATCCCACAGAGGTCATTCAAAGTAAAAAAACAAAAAAAAAAACCCGTGTAAACTTCTTCATTAAATTAAAAATATTAAAATCCTTTCGGGCCAAAGAAACTTAGATCTGGTCTCACCGGACTTATCTTTTCAGACTGGATCTGACCATCTTCAGGTCCCTGATTAGCCTTACGTCTGGTTTCGGTCAGGTGATTTTCCTCAGCCCCCATTAGGGTCAGGCCTACCTGATTATTTTCAGGTCCATTTCAGACTATACCGATTCAGGTCTGAAAATCTTTGGTCTTTTCGGTCTCTGTCGACCCGGTTCAGACTCTCTTGGTCTTTTTTCATCCATTTAGAATATTCAAAAGAGACCAGAAGACTGTCAAGCTCAAGAAAAATGGATCCTTACCCATTTCTGATCTGGCAGTTTAAAGACCTAAGTCTAAAGATGTTAAAGGTCCACAGGTCCAGGTTCCAAATTAATACAGTGAAAGTATCTATGTTCACAGTCTGGATTCAGAAACGGAACCTTAAAACTGGCCGTCATTACTTTTGGGACTTTGTGATGTCACATCAAAGTATCCTCAGCTACACCCCAAGCCCCGCCCACCTTAACCCATCATCCAGCTTTACAAGGCTTGGTTTTGCTGGGTCACCTCCTCTCTTCTGATTGGCTGAGATAGGTTTTGGTTCTTAAAACTACAAATATGTCTTCTTATATATTTATTTTATGGATGTAAAAAGTAAAAGGGTAAAAATTGACTTTTAATCTGCAGCGGAAGAAGAAACAAGTTTCATTTGTTTTCAGTAACAAATAGATTAAAGAGCCACTAAAAACAGAGACAGCAACACTTTGAAGATTAAACTGAGGAAACACACACACACACATGCAGAGAAGCAGTTGTGTAGCTCAGGTGTGATGACACATCAGCAGAAAATATAAACTGTAAATCTTCTCATCTCACCTGAGATCTGACTCACCTGTTCATCAAGTGAGCAAATGGTGAGTCAAGAACTCCTGCGCCAATCACTGATGACCTGTCTGTCTTCGGGTGTGTCCCCTGCAGACAGTGTGGAGCTGTCACATGATCACATGATGGCTGCTGTGTCTTTGTCCTCTTCACTGATCCGCAGCAAGAATCTCAGCTACGTTAGCTACGCTAACCGTGGCATGTTGCTAGCTTACTGCAAAACTCCATGATCACATGACTACGAGTCACATGATGCCCAGTGAAGAAACTTCCTGTCTTATCATCAGCTGACATGAAGCAGTTTCTGAGTTAGTGCTGATGATGTAATCAGGTGGACGTTTGAAGATTTGATCAGATGACTGTTTGTAAACAATGAGGCAAATGGATGAGGGCAAGTAGCAGCATGGGGGCAACCCTATCAGAGCCGAGGAAGAAGAACAAGCTACAGTTGAACCACAGAAGAGGAAAGGACAACATGGAGGACCAGAGGCCCAGCAAAGTCTGGATCTGGACTAGCCGGGTATGAGAAAGGTAGATCAGACCTGTGGGGATCGTAAACCAGAGCAGGAAGGAGAGGAACTGTCTGTCTGTGTGTCCAGGGAACAGTTAGCTCAGAGCTAGCATTTAGTGTGCTGTTCTGTGTGTGGGAAGGTTTTGTCTTGTTTTGGTTTGTTTGTATTTTTTTTGACTTGCACTAAAATCATTATTTAAGGATTGCTTATGTATATATTGATTAATGTATAACGTCTCATGTCATAAGTCTCTCTCTGTCTGTTGTGTTGTTGGAGCTAATGAGCCAATGAAAACGCAAAACAAGCCAAAAGTGTTTGATCCTAACAGGTAAAGTCTCTCTCTCTACAGCACACATGCGCACACAGGTAACCTGAGAGCCTCTCACACACCTGGACACTCACCTGTTACCTGTAACCCTAAACAAACACTTTCCCTGCAGAGTGAAGCAGTAACATACTCAGGGGGTGGAGCCATAAAGAATGAATTCCAGCTGAACTCCCTCTTTGCCACTCTGCATGTCTTGTACAAACCACAACACTGCTGCCTCTGCACTGTTCAGACTCACACTAAGACCCCACTCAGACCTTCAGTCAGATCTTCAGTCAAATGGAGCAGTCCACATTTGTCCAGCTCAGAACCATGTCCTTGGACCTGGAAGAGCTGGTTCTCAACCTGGCTTCTTTACATAAATCTCTGGTTGGCTGTGATGAAGCCAACCCCCCCTAACCCATCCCCACCCGGCAACTGGCATCCCGAGCAAGAGTCAAAGAATACAACTCAACAACATTTAGAGCAGACTGTGTGAATTCTCCATTTTGTGTGCTTTTACTCTCCAACTTTCTGAGCTCGGAATCAGAGGATCAGAGGATGTCTGCTGGAAGGAGTCGACATGAGAGAGGGGGCTGATGAAGAGGATGAGAGGGGGGAGCAGGTGGAATAAACCTCTGAGTGGGGGAAGATAAAAGCAGAGCAGAGACGAGCTGAAGTACAGGACCATGAGCCCAAGACCAGGATCAGGACTAGTATCAGAACTCTGAAGAGGACCTGATTTGTCCAGGTGGTGGAGGTTTGGTGCTGAGGAATCTTGTCTTGTAATAGTACACAGGACACAATTGTATATGATTCATGTGTATTAGTTTACATGATCATGAGTGTTTCACCCACCGATGCATTTACAGTGAGTCTTCTAATGGGGATGGGAGCCTCCAACCCCCAGTTCCCCCCTGGCCCCTCAGGCTGAGATGAAAGGAGCAGAGTGATGGAGGTGAAGAGTCGTGGTCACCAGCTGGTTTCTCAGGCTTGACACCACTCAGCCACTTGACCACTGTCATCCTCCTCCTCCTCTGCAGACATTTCTTTGTCTCCTCATTGCTGCTCATGTGGTTGTGTTGTTTCAATGAAACACATATGCTGAACTACACACACACACCCTCCGATGTCTGTAGTTCTGTCACCCAGCATCTGTAGAGCGACGCCGCATTAAAAAGTGTCCACACACTTATGTCCATACTGTCCACAAAGAACATGTTAATAGTGAGCTATAATTAATTTTCATTATAATGATGGATATGATGAGATAAAGGAACCAGAATGTGAACCTGATCAGATGAGGGCCTGAGGTCTGGACTGGATCAATTGGGGATCTGCCTGTTCCCTTTGTGGTTGTTGATATAGCAGCTCCACCTGCTGGTTGAACCACCACACATCAGAAAATCTGGGGAACCTTTAACCCTAACCCTCCAGACCTGAGTACTGAACTCCATAGCTGCTTGTTTTATCTGGTTTATCACATTTATTGTGTTGTTCAAAGAGTTAGAGTAAGTCACTGACTGTATCTGAAGCCCCACCTCTAAACTGTCTGAACCCAGAGTGAGCATGTCAGGTCCACGACTGCTGTTCTGTCTGAACCACAAATCATCCTCTGAGGCTGAAACACTGAACCAAGACCTGCAGTCCCAGTTCAGTTTCATAGACACCATCTAGTGTGGACTACAGATCCCAGAGCATCATCACTGAATAAATTCAGAACAGTTGGATGCCCCACCCCCCTCTGACCCAACAAGAGTGTGTGTGCATGTTAGAGTGAGGTGGGGGGTGTTAATCTGTGTGGGCGGGGTCTGAGATGTCAGAGTAAAAACCAATAATCCATCCAAATAACAGACTGGACGAAAGAGACAGAGAGCGACACAGAGAGAGAAGAAAACTAAAAGCTTATAAAACAGTTTATCCTTCATCACCATCATCATCATCACCTTCATCTATATCTTCATCACCAGGCTCAGGCGCACCTGCTCAGGTAAACCACTTGTTTACAATGTGAACTCTGTGTGTTGCACTGATGTTAATGTTATTTAATCTGTGCTGCATCATCATCATCATCATCACCATCATCATCACCATTATATCCCAGTGCCTACATTTTCCTCAGCAACTCTTCATCAGACCACTCAGGTCTGAGGAGGAAACCTCCAGGACTTCACCTCATCTGTTCCACCACGTCTTTACTCTGCTGCAGGTCTGGACCTGGTTTTATTATGATCTGGAATGGCTCCACACTGACAGGCTCCTTCTGTGTCATGATGATGATAATGATGATGATGACGACATCATGTGTAGTAACGTCACATTCATTACACCAATTAAACCAATTCATTTACTACTTCAGATATTAAAACAAAAATACACAAAATAAAAACATGTTAACGTCTTCCTTTTCCCCTTCTTCCCCCTCTTCCTCCTGGATGACTGACTTCTTGTGTCCACTGATGGTGAGTAACACACAGATTTGGAAAATATCACAACAAATCATAACAAAAAGATATTTAGTGTATATAATGAAAATAACTTTATTCCAGCATTTTTTCCAAACAAATCAAATGTCGTCATATGAATGATCACTTATGTGACTGTGTTGCATTTACATTACTGTCAATATCCGAACATTAATCTATAATCATTGACGTTATTATCAATCAAACTGCATTCAGGCGGCCTGATACCGTTTAATAGCTGAATTTTATTCAAATAAACTTTTGACATTTGAATAGCGTCAAAAATGAGAATACAGCACTGCAGTACTTCCTCTCTCTGACCAACCAAACATGGATCAAGGTGCAGCGATTCAACGATCAATAATAAATACCAAGTTGACATAAATAACTGAAACAAACACAATCGTTAAATACAGTAGCCCCACATTGTGCGTCATGACGTCATCGCCTAACCACCGTGTGATCGACGACATGATGACGTAGTAAAATAAAAAATAAAAACCCTCCGTTACCGGGAGGAAGAAGGCGACCGTCCTGCACGAGGACAGGTAAAGATGATGGTTTGATTTCCAGCGATAGAGAGAGACAGTTGTCGATCATTGATAGATCTGATCAGCTCTGTATTTATCATCAGAGAGAGAGAGAGAGAGAGAGAGAGAGGATCATTTCTGCTTCATCATTCTGCAGCTCTCTGTGTGTGTGTGTGTGTGTGTGTTGCAGCGGGGTGTTTCCTGCTGCAGGACACAAAGAGTCAAACAGCAGGACTTTCTGGTGCAGTATCTGTTGAGAGGATGAAGATGATGAAGCCTGAACGAATGATTGAACGAATGAATGAGTGAATGTCACAAACTAACTAAAGTGAAGTGTGTTTCATCTCAGAAGGAACCATCAGGTGAACCAAACTGTTTACCTGATATAAAAAAACATTTAAAAATGAATTAATGTTAAATTCAATGAGAGGGTGAACAGATAAATTAAACAGCACCAACAGCAGCATTAGGCTGGGTGAAAGATCTGCTCCTCATCTGGACTGAACCATGAACCACGGAGTGGGGGGGGTTCATGGTTCAGTCCCTAACCCCCCTCGGCCACATCTGGTCTGCTCCTGTGACCCACATCGTGTTCATCGGCGTCCAAACCAGATTACATTAGATTGTCCTGCACACTAATCTCTGTCTCTGGCACTCCCCGTCCTGTCACCATGGCAACCTTACACCTGACAGCTGGAGGGGTCAGCAAATGGTAACCGTGGGTTACAGCAGAAATGTGAATTTTTTTGTTGGACTGAATGTGATGGAATACAGAGAACATGTTCAGTCATGGAGAAACACTTTCCTGTTTCTGACTGTATTTGAATGCTCATTTCCTCCACAGCCAGCTAGTAAATTCGCACAATCCTGCTCTGCTGTCTCATCATACCTTTGGTCTAATCACTTTCTTTCAGGTACATTACCATGACGACAGAGCCAGGTGAGCCACAGGAGGGCCAGCCCAAAGAGGCAGAGTCTTTCCCTGAAGTTGCCGCCCACTCCACACCAAAACAGGTAAAAACTCAACAAAGAGACCAATTAACAAGCACATTGTCACTCAGGAGCATGAATGGCATCATATCCTGTTCCTCAGTGCAGCGAGGGTGCTCCCAACCAGAGCCAAGCGCAGACCTCACTGGCCGAGGACTCAACTAGTCACCTGTCATCAAGCAGTCGGATCGCTCGCTCTCCGGCCAGAAACCCGTTAAGCTTCAGGACGATGCAGGCAAAGGTGACTCTGCTGGACGGCTCACTCTTCACCTGCACTGTGGAGGTAAGACAGGGAAGAGTGGTGAGACAGGAAAGACAGGGGAAATGGGTGAGATGGGTGGGACGGGACAAGGGGAGACGTCATGAGGATGATGACGATGATGATAATGGTGATTGTAATGACGATGAAGATGGTGATGATCCTCTAGATCAACTCTATATGGAAGGAACCTTGAATTAACTTTTATGATTTGGTGTTTGATAAATAATTGATTTGGTTTGATGATGATTTTGTGTCTCTTTAGAAAAGGGCTCGTGGCCTCCAGCTGTTTGAGAAGGTCTGTGAACACATCAACCTGCTGGAGAGAGACTATTTTGCTCTGTCCTTCAGAGATGCAGACAACAACAAGGTCTGTCTGCTCACTTATCTGTCTGTCTGTTCACCTGTCTGTCTGCTCACCCGCCTGATCTCTGACCTTTGGACTTTGTAGAACTGGTTGGACCCAGCGAAGGAGATGAAGAAGCAGGTCAGAGGTCAGTGTGATTGAGGTAGTTGTGGTCAGAAGATTCAGGTTCAGATTCAGGTGTTAAATGATGCCCTGCTCTCTGTCTCTCAGGTGTCCCCTGGAACTTCTCTTTTAATGTGAAGTTCTACCCTCCTGACCCCGCCCAGCTGTCTGAGGACATCACCAGGTTGGTTCACTCACCTGTCAATAACAGTTGTTTCATGTTGTCTCACGTTTCATCTCATGCACACTTTAGGAGAAGACGTCTTCCTTTCTGTCTGCAGGTATTTCCTTTGTCTGCAGCTGAGACAGGATATTGTTTCGGGTCGTCTCCCGTGTTCATTTGCGACTCACACTGTTCTCGGATCCTACACTGTGCAATCAGAGCTTGGCGACTATGACCCTGGTACTGACAGTTACCCTTCTTTACCTTCCTGACACATCCTCTAGTATAATGGTTATGGAAAGGTTGAGGGGGGTTGGCAGTCCTCTCTGTTTTGCTCTTCCTGTCTGTCTCTGACTCTTTGTCTGTCTTTCAGATGAGTGTGGTTCAGATTACATCAGTGAACTGTGTTTTGCTCCAAATCAAACCAAAGAAATGGAGGAGAAGATCATGGAGCTGCACAGAACGTACAGGTGGCATATAACAGGGATAAATAAATTCAGCATTAAAGCCGCAAACAGCAATAAATGGCCCTTGGGCCCCCTGTAGAGCTCGGACCCCTGCACACAACTGCCAGTTTATGTCATGTCATAGTTAACAATGCGGACAATCAGCCAGTTAATATCTTGTAGACCAGAACATATTTGCGATATAAGGCTGACTTCCTTTGTCCAGTAGGTGGCGCTCTGAGTTTGACTCATTATCGACACGCAGACGTCTTCAGGTTTGGAATCTGATCATGTGTGGCAAATTTGCTGGAGTTATGAGGACTTCCTGCTTAATGGCAATACCTTAAAAAGTAGCAAAATGGCCGACTTCCTGTGTGCTAGGTTATTGGATCCTTGAGGCTTTTTTTTTTTTTTTTTTTTTGAAGATGGAGTTGATACATTTTGTGACATACATTTCTATGACCTATGAAATTTAAATTTTTTGCCACACATGACGCATCTACCAAGTATTGTGAGTTTCCGTGCATATTTATGCCATGAAAATGTGAATATGCCTCAATATGAAACATTGAAAATGTCCATTTAGGTGGCAGGATAATAATCTTTACAGATGCAAGGGGGCTCTCACACTGTTGAGTGCTTGGGCTCTAATGATCAAACCCAAATACCAGCAGCAGTTACAATGAGAGCTTTTTGTTTTTAGAGGAATGACACCAGCAGAAGCAGAGATGCACTTCCTAGAAAATGTAAAGAAACTTTCTATGTATGGAGTGGACCTTCATCATGCAAAGGTAAAACACATGGTGCTGTGATCATCTTCTATCACCAACCATTATTATCACATTAGTACAGACACCACCTTTTTCACATCATAGGTGCTGCTTTAAACTGAAAGTATGACGCTGTTTGTCTTTTAGACCAATGAGAATACATTTTGGGGTGTAATTTTATTTTGGTGAGTTTTACGTACAGATCAGGTCTTTAGATGTGTTGGTTTTACAAGATGGCTCCACTGGGCAAATGAAATATCTGTTTGAATGTCCAATTTATTTAATGAATTTAGTCATTAATGCTGAACAACTGGAACATAGATGGGTGTTGGGGGGCGACTCTGCTCTACGACAATTTGATCGATCATCAGTACATGAACCGCTTCCTGCCCTTGATCAATTACATTGTGTATTTATCTGTATCTATGGGTGAGTTTGATTTTTCCATCGTGGCTGGTTTTATTGATTTAGTCCCAGTAGCTGAGAGCAACATCTGTGCCCTGGTCTGTGGACCTGATCTGTGGACCTGGTCTGTACCCTGATTGTTGATGGTTCCAACGGAGGACTGTGGAGAAGGACTCTGTGACCTGAGGTGGTGATGTGTGTGTGTGTGTGTGTGTGCGTGCGTGCAGGACTCGGAGGGCGTTGCTATCATGTTGGGCGTGTGCAGTAGCGGCCTGCTGGTCTACAGGGACAGACTGAGGATTAACAGATTCTCGTGGCCGAAGATCCTTAAGATTTCGTACAAAAGGAACAATTTCTACATCAAGATCCGACCTGGAGAGGTGAGGCTGTCCCTGAGGACTGACTGTGCCCATCTGAGGACTGTCACTGAGTGGACAGATGTTACACCAGCTATTCTTCTTCGAAGGACAGGAAGTGACACCAAATGGAGTTGAGCAGAAACCTGAGAGGCTGGCAGTAACTGTGGATAGTTGTGTTAGTAACTGTCTGTGTCTCTGTCTCCAGTTTGACCAGTTCGAGTCCACCATTGGTTTCAAGCTGCTGAACCACAGAGCAGCCAAGAGACTGTGGAAAGTGTGTGTTGAGCACCACTCCTTCTTCAGGTGGGTGGTGGTGTGTTAAAAGTTGTGGTGTGATGTGTTTAAGGTAATTTTTATGACCTGTCTCACCCCCTGCCACCACTCTCCCCCAATCTGCCTGTCTCTTAGGTTGGTGTCTCCAGAGGAACCTCCCAAGAAGTTTCTTTCCCTGGGCTCAAAGTTTCGTTACAGTGGTCGGACTCAGATTCAGAGTCGTAGAGCGAGTGCTCAGATTTCCAGACCTGCACCACATTTCCCACGATGCATCAGCAAGAGGAACATACTGAGCCGCAGCCTGGATGGAGGTACAGATTCCAAATAATCCTTGACCCAGCACCTAAATTCCCATCCCTGTAGTCTGATTTCTGTTGTGAGAAGCTCTTGCCCTAGCCCCAGCAGTAGTAAGAGTTGGTAGTAGTAATGCTAATAGTTAGTAGTAGTCATAGTGGTTGGTTTTAGTGGTTGTTAGTAGTAAGTAGTTGTTATTAGTAGTAGTAGATGAAGGTGCAGTATTAGGACTGGTTATTGTTATACCTCTGGTAGGCATTCTAGTTGTAATCCTTGTCTTAGCATGTTGTAGTGACAGAAGTCTAGCTTTGTGATACAGCTGTTATAATTTGTACTTGTTGCTGAATTGTTGCTGTACTTGTTGCTGAGTTTTTGATTGGTCCTCAGGCTCACAGACAACGCCCACACCCTCTCTGATTGGCTCTCCAGCCATTACAGCTTCCCCCCAAGCCAATGGTGGTACCTATGCAGGTAGAGCTCTACCTATTACTGCAGGAGCATTACTACTGGCTCTAGCACTAAAGGAGTATTACTACAGTACTTATCGATGATTGGCCACAGCTCCAAATGCATCATTTCTTTTAATTTGCTGAAGAATTCTGTGTTCTGATTGGCTGTGGGGTTTTTTTTTTTGTTTGTTTGTTTGTTTGTTTTTTTAAATATATACTGAAGCACACTTGGATTCAGCTTTGTTCTTTTCTGTCCAATCAGTCCTTAGGGCTCTGTCTAATGTAACAAGTCCTCAGGTTTACATCCAGTCAGACGAGGATCAAACTGACTTTGCTCAGGTTTTCACTTCTTCCTGTCCAGTTCAGCAGTATCACATTTACCTGTAACAATATAAGCCACGTCCACCAAGTGAAACTCCACCTGCTCTGGCTGGAGTTTCAGTGAGTGATGGGGCATGGCTTCAGTAATTAGCTGGGTTGTGTGAAGGCTTGGCACTGCGATAGACTGGCGACCTGTCCAGGGTGACCCCGCCCTCACCCAGCTGGGATTGGCTCCAACAACCCCCGCGACCTGAAAACTGACAAGAGGTAGAGGATGAATGAGTGAGTGTAAAGGCTTTTCGTCTGACTGTATCAGAAGTGGCTGTGAAGTCTAACAGGATAAAGTAACAATGGTTCAGCCTCTCAAACTGTTGAGTCCTAACCCTGACCCTAACCCTTGTCCTGTCCTGAGTCCTGAGGACAGTTTAAATCTGGGTCAGTCTGTTCTTCACAGCTGACATATCATGTGTCATTAAAGATCAAATGATATTTAATATAACCCACAGCCTCTGTTTCTGCTGATACATATTTGTGTTTATTGAAATGTGATGATATATCACTGGAGTGTGAAAAAGCTCAAGCAGACGTATGACCCTGAATTAGTAACAAAGTGGGCTACATACTGACTCAGGAGGAAACAGCCAACAGGAAGGGAGGGAGGGACGATTCCATTAAATCGTTGGTAGATGGAGATTAGTTTAGTTTGGAAAGTCCATGAAATGTGGTTGAGGTAGCCAAAAGAAACTGGTCAGCTGGTTGAAACAGCTTATTGTCAATTAGAAAGAGTGTTCTGGAATTATGTTGTCCTTCTGTTTTAATGGACCTCTGGAGTAAATGATCTTTGACTTGCTTAGAAAGGTGGACCTCATGTAACTTTAAAAGCATTACAGGACTGTTGAAAGAGCCACGGCCATTTTCCATCTGACAGGGAAACCCTAATCATTTTCCCACTGTTCCCTAATATGCCATAGGGTGGCATTGTATATACCCCCAACCGATGAATATAAATTATTCACACCCTCATATAACAATGTGACCTTTAACAGAACAAATATAATGGAAGTACGTGCAGAATGAAAAAGTCCATTATTTGTAGGTTCCAGTAAAAACATACTCTTCATCCATCTGAATTCTTTGGATAATTGTACAAAGCTGACCAAAGTGTTCTGAATGTTCAGGTCCTTGATGGCCTTCATAAACCCTCATACCAAGTCTAGTGATGAGGGTTGGACATTGAATTAACACCCATTTATACCTGGAGTCATGTGACTCTAACAGCTGTCACAAGACAGACGGGTGGAGAAACTATCCACTGAAGACTACTGTCCAGGTGACACTAAGCTTACAGATGTTGAGCAGCTGGAAGATCCATCTGTGAACCAGAAGAAAGCACTACAGCAGATTTTGACATCTTAATTTTTTAACTTGTTAGCATTGCTTGTGTCCAGGATAGAACGTTTGATGTTGTATAATAGGTCATGGCTTTGTGATTCTGAATGCTGATTGGCTGATTGCCCAAGCTGCTGTGCATGCCCTCTGAGCTCTAATTGACTATGTGTGCCGTTGCCTTGGCAACGAGCTGTGAATCATGCTTTGCTTCTAAAAAACATGGGGATTGGCTTACAGTATCACAACAGTTGCTGTGGTTATTGCTGATGCAGCTGGTTCATGGTTTCTATGGTTACTGGCACTGTAGATGCCAATACTGGCAACACTGTGATGACATCACAGCGTGTGTGTGTGTGTGTGTCGGTAGATATGGGCTCGGGGCTGTATGCAGCATGCAAAGCCATCGCTGTCAGCGACCTCATCTCCACCATAACTCCTGAGAGAAGGATGGAGGAGAGGAGGGAACAGCCAGGTAAAGAAACAACCAATCAGTGGGCATTATGAATCAACCTAAAAAGAAATCACAGTCTCCTCTTTTTGTGTCATTGTGTCTTCTCCTCCTATCAACCATCTCCAAGCAGAGGAGGTGCTGGTGGTGGAGGAGGTGATGGATGTTGACAAAGGGGAGGAGCAGCAGCCATTGGAGGAGGAGGAAGAGGAGGAGGAGGACGAGGAGAAAAGACTGACAGAGGTTTCTCAGCAGAGTCCCCCCACGCCTCAGAGAGTGGACACCAAGGTAACAAACACCCCCCCGGAGCACTTCCACTAGTTCTTTTACAACTAGTTGGATCATAATGCATCTGTTCAGCTCAGCTCAGTTGTGTGTGATTTCAGACGGAGTTGACTGACACAGCTGTGGACGGAGATCTGACACCTACTGAGGTAAAACTGAGGACATTGTCCAGCTCCTGTTGGTACAGTCAGAACACTGACCTGTCTCCCCGTCTCTCTGTTTGTATCTATCTGTCTATCTCTCTGACTGTCTGTCTCTTTAACAGTCTGATCAGGATGAAGATTTGAGAACTCAGGTAAATCTAATTTCAGTCTGCATGATGTTCTGTCCTCATAGAGTTCCTCATGTCCTCCTTATGTTTTCTCTCCTCTCTTCCTGATCCCTCACTTGTCCACCTTCTGTCCTCCCACTTGTCTTCCTCCTGTGTTCGTCCTGCTCTTTCTCCTGTCTCCCCCCATTGTCTTGCTTCTGTGTTCTCAGGAGACGTTGGGGAGTCCAGAGGAGGAGCAGAAACCTCAGAGCACCATCAGCATTTTGAGACGGTCCTTCTTGGAGTCAGGAGGAGAGGGAGGAGTAACGGAGTGGGACAAACGCCTGGCGTCTTCACCCCTACGCCGAGTTGATGAGTCCCCCATGATTGAACCTCTGGAACCAGATGAGGTGAGAAGAGGGACAAACTGTGTCCAGGGCCATGTTCCATTTCACAGATGTCCATTGTGTCCCTGTCCAGGCTCCAGAAGTTGTGTCCTTTGAGGCCCAAAGTATCTCAAGACTCATTGCACCCTTTCTGTCTCTTTTCCCTTTCTACCTGTCTGCCAACCTCCATTCCTTTCCCTTTCTACCCCACCCCGTCTCTCGAACCTCTGTCTCGCACCCTCCATCCCTCTGCCTATCTCCTTGATTCCTTCCCTCATTGGCTCCTGGTGGCTTGTGATTTCACATTGAGCAGGTATGTCCAGGTGAAGAGGTAGTAAGGGAACTCTTCAGAAGGTTCAGTCACGTTATGTTTCTGTTCAACAGAATTACCTGGCAGCCTGTCCTGACACAGGAACTGACGCTGGTAGTTCAGTGTATAAATAATATTAGAAAACTGGTAGCTCAATTCAAACAATCTGCTTGGTTGATAGGCGTTATACAATGAGTACAATGCATTGCTATGATATCAAACTACTTTTCACAAACCTGTATCACTTCATGACTGAAGTGATAAGAGTACTACAGATGCGAAGAGTACTATAGATGCAGTATTTGCTTTGAGGATGTTGATACAGAAGTACAGAGAAGGTCAGAGGGAGCTGCATTGTATCTTTGTAGATCTGGAGAAAGCTTATGACAGGGTGCCCAGAGAGGAACTGTGGTATTGTATGAGGAAGTCTGGAGTGGCAGAGAAGTATGTTAGAGCGGTGCAGGACATGTATGAGGACTGTTAGACAGTGGTGAGGTGTGCTGTAGGTGTGACAGAGGAGTTCAAGGTGGAGGTGGGACTCCATCAGGGATCAGCTCTGAGCCCCTTCTTGTTCGCTATGGTGATGGACAGGCTGACAGACGAGGTTAGACAGGAATCTCCATGGATGTATGATGTTTGCAGATGACACTGTGATCTGTAGTGAGAGCAGGGAACAGGTGGAGGAGAAGCTAGAGTGGTGGAGGTTTGCCCTGGAAAGGAGAGGAATGAAGGTTAGCCGCAGCAAGACGGAGTATATGTGTGTGAATGAGAGGGACCCAAGTGGAAGAGTGAGGTTACAGGGAGAAGAGATAAAGAAGGTGGAGGATTTTAAGTACTTAGGGTCAACAGTCCAGAGCAATGGAGAGTGTGGAAAAGAGGTGAAGAAGCGTGTGCAGGCAGGCTTGAACGGGTGGAGAAAAGTGTCAGGTGTGATGTGTGATAGGAGAGTTTCAGCTAAGATGAAAGGAAAGGTGTACAAAACTGTGGTGAGACCAGCGATGTTGTTTGGTCTAGAGACAGTGTCACTGAGGAAAAGACAGGAGGCAGAGCTGAAGATGCTGAGGTTCTCTTTGGGAGTGACCAGGTTGGATAGGGTCAGGAATGAGTACATCAGAGGGACAGCACATGTTAGAGGTTTTGGAGATAAAGTCAGAGAGGCCAGACTGAGATGGTTCGGACATGTCCAGAGGAGAGATAGTGAATATATTGGTAGAAGGATGCTGAGTTTTGAACTGCCAGGCAGGAGGCCTAGAGGAAGACCTAAGAGGAGGTTTATAGATGTAGTGAAAGAGGACATGAAGGTGGTTGGCGTGAGAGAAGAGGATGCAGAAGACAGGCTTAGATGGAGGCAACTGATTCGCTGTGGCGACCCCTGAAGGGAAAAGCCGAAAGGAGAAGAAGTATCACTTCATGACTGACAAGTAGCATATAAAGTAAAACGAGCAGGCTAGTTAGCGGTTATAATAATAATAATAATAATAATAAATTATATAAACAAGGCAGCAACGTTTCTGTTGGCTCAAACCTCCTCAGTCACAGTGAATCTGACCAGCTCCAGATCTGGACTTGGATCTGGATCATGACCTGAATCTGGACCTGGATCTGGATCTGCATCCGAGTCTGGATCTGGACCTGGATATGAAACATTGAGGTTCAGGCTTGGTTTACTGAGAATGTAAAGTGACCGGACCTTCACAGACTTCATTTGTCCTCCTTTCAGCTCATTGGCTAATCAGTCAGTCTGTGTGTGTTTGATATTGCTTACCTGTGCGCTCCAGGAGGGTGTGGGCAAAACAAACCAAGCCTCCCCTCAACCGATCAGAGAGAAGAGCTACACTGTGGGGCGGAGCTACGACACAACTTCGGGCAGGATTGTCACGATGACGAACAAGGATGATAATTCTCAAATTACCAAGACGAGAACTGAGATCGACAGGCAGATTCGAGTCATCCCATTGTCCACTGCTGATGATGACATCACAGAGGGACCGCTGATGATTATTCGTGAGGTGAAGACACCAACTTCCCCATTTGAGGCATCTCATACCTTCTTTGGAGCAGGTGCCAGATTTTTGGATCTACAAGGGGGCGGAGCCTCTGTGATGTCACCCCCCAGCCCCCTCCTTGGTCCTACATTACCTGTGGATGAGCTCAGTCCAAACATCAACCCTGGCAGGAAGTCGCCCTCCATGGCCAGAGTGGTATGCTGATTGGCAACCACATTGACCCCACAGCAACACGTTAACCCCCGCAGCACTGAAACAGGAAGCTCTGGCTCTTCTGAGTCTGTTCAAACTTAACACCTCAGCTCCAAGAACCAGCAGAAACCTGAAGGACTAGGTGTAGACCAATTCTGATATTTATGTCCACTCTAAAGGACTTGAGAGAAATTGTGAGGTAGTTTTAGCCCATTTGTCCGTCAGGTCAGTGAGAACCTGAATCTGTTGAAAACTATGATCACGATAGTTCAACTTAGTACCTAGACCAGCAGAGAGTCCAGGGAGTCCTGCAGGCATCAGTGTATACCTGCAGTAAGTGCAGTGATCCAGCAGGGACAGTTATGGAGCTGCAGTGTTCAGTTTAAACTCTCAGCTTCTCCCTTCATCCTCTTTTAAATACCATTTTGTTTCTTTTCTCTTGGATCAAAATGGTGAAATGTAAGAAGAAGCTTTTCTTGGTTTAGTTACTCTGTGTTCATCAGTTGTTTTTTCTTTGGCAGCTGATTGGTTATGTTTTGCTGCTTTTGTGAGTCTGAACCACAGAGAGCTCCTCTGTAGGTCTGGTTCTCCACATGCCTGTCAGGGTTCAAACCATCATGGTCAGCGTAAAACACCTCAGACTAATGACCCTCTAAACCTCCAGCTCTTAATCTATAATTTAGTTGCTTTGTTTCATAATCACTTGTCTGTGTATGTTTGCGTATTTGTCTTATTTCCCGGTCAGGTCCTCTGTTTATCATCTTAGTTGCACATGTACAATGCCACACGACACAAAACAAACAAAACAAAAAAAGACAACAAAGCAATAGTACAAAATACAACAAAACACGGCATAGGCGTTATTAGCTGTCACATGCTGTAAATCAATTCAAATCAAATTTATTCATATGGTGCCAGATCATAACAGAGTTGCATCAAGGCTCTTCACACAGAGAGCAGGTCCAGCAGGTCTTTATGGAGTTTGTAAAGAGACCAAACATAGAAAATGCTTAGCAGACAAAAAGATTAGTTGGTAATTATAAACATATTACTAATGAATTGCCCCTTCCCGCCGCACACCCCTGCATGGCTGCAGCCTGACTGTGGGATTCTACTGATCCTGCTGTGTTACTATTGTCCATCATTATGTGTGTGTGTGTCTGTGTGTGCAGCCTAAACCTACAATTGATGAAATGTCTCCTGAACTGACGGCTCTGCTGAAGTCGGCCAGAGAACAAAAAACTTTCAGAGAACACAACCTACTGAAGGTGCTTGTCTGTCTCTGTATCTGTTTAACTCTCTCTCTTTCTGTATTTCTGTCTACCTATCTGTCTGTTTGTTTACCTGTTTGTCTACCTGTCTCACACCAGGCGTCATTTTTTTTATCTTCACTTCCTGTTTCAGACTTCAGAGAAGGTGGAAACAGTCTTCTTGATGACGGAGTCACTTGACCAGGACCTACAAATGGCTGACCAGCCTCAGGTAGCAGCAAGTGTTGTGGGCCCGCCCTCAAGTAATCCCCCTCCCCTGGGAGTTGACGTGACATGTGCTGACGATGACACAGAGGGATGGAACAGCGATGAGAACAGTAACAATGCAAACATTGCTAGCCAGCCTAATAGCCCAGCAGATAAAAATGAGGTCAGTGATGATGAGCCTAGCAGCCAGGCGAGCGATGACGATGCCAGTGAGGCTAGCGAAGATGCTATTAGTGTATTAGCACAGGCAGCAGTAGATGAGGCCATGGAGGCCGCAGTCAGACAGGCCCAGTGTCCAGCTGTTAATGAAGATAATCTGGATACTATCAATGCTAAATTGGCAGTAAACTACCGTGATCTGGAGCAAACAATGGAGCCAAACAACAGCCCCAACACCAGCCCCCAAGGTGGGCTGTTCGAATGTTACCCTGTTGACGAGGACCCCGATGACTCAGGGGACGACAGAGGCGGGTGGAGCTTCAGGGAAAACCCCCGCCATCTGACTTTACCCTGCTTACCCTGTACAACCAGTAAGAAGTGCCCGTCAAATGATGAAGATGAAGAATCAAAACCTCTGCAAGAGGTAACACCTGACACTAATATCTGTGTCGTCAACCAGTGACTCCTGCCCAGTAACACCTCCCTCAGTGAAACCAGTAAAACCTGCCCTAGTGACACCTTCCCCATTGAAATCTGTAAAACTGCCCCCATTTACCCCAATGACACTGCTTGGACAGCATGTGCTTCATTTCTTGCCGCTGCTGACATAAAAACACTGTTCAGATGTTTGGACGTTGTGTCTCTGGTGAGAACAGGATTCTTTCTGTCTGTTGAAGTTTTTGAAAATGTATTTTCCTCTCCCGATTTTTCAGGAGGTCCCAGTGATGAGGAAGACTCTCACATATGAAGCTCCAGGGGTGAGAATGACCTCTTCTATTGATAATTTGTGAGATGGGGGGGACTTCTTTCTCCACTTCATGTGTGTACTGAAACATCCACAGTTTCAGTCTGATCAACAATATAGATCAGTTCTGCTCCAAGTCTGTTCATACTTTGTTTCATGTTACAGAACCGAGTGAACACTGAGGCTCCAGCCGGTCTGCTGCTGAGTTCCCAGACCTTCACTGCGGAGACCGCCAACACAACCACCACCACGCACATTACCAAGGTAACACTACAGCACAGTGTTGAGCTCTCAGGGCCACCGTACAGTAAGTCTCACCATGGTAGATGTGTCACATTACCTCTGTGAATGTTTTCTGTCAAACATGAAGCCTTTTTATCCTCCTCAGACGGTTAAAGGAGGAATGTCAGAGACCAGAATCGAGAAAAGAATCGTGATTTCTGGAGACACAGAAATCGACCACGACCAGGTAACAGTCCGCAGGCACTGAACACTTCAGGTTCACGCCTGACTTGTTTTAGCGTCAGAACGAGTTTCAGCCGGTCGGTGACATGTCATGAGCAGCTTGAGGGGTCCCTGATCTAGGACAGTTGGATGTCCACATTGTGGTCGAGTGGATTCGAACAGTGAGACCAAAGAGGTTGTGGCAAATTAAGCAGCCCAATTTATCATAGCATAATAAAAGTCTCTGTTAAATGGCCTTTCAGAAAAAGAGTTGGTTAAAACCTAATTAACGTGGGACAGACCTAGGTCCGCATTGACCCGGGACAGATCTGGTCATTGTGCCTGGTCTGTCCCGGCTCAATGTGGACCCAAACCTGGACCATGACCATTTCTGACCACCCTGTCTCTTTTGAAGGCTCTGGCAGCGGCACTCAGTGAGGCACGGCGGCAGCATCCTGAGCTGTCCGTCACACGAGTTGTCGTCCATAAAGAAACTGAAGTCTCTCCTGATCATGTGGTTGATTAGTGACATCACAGGTAACAGGAAGTGTCAGGGACCCGCCCCTACAGGCAGAGTCTTATACTGGGTGCTGATTGACTTGTTGGTGCATGTTTGCATGTTTTTGTTTGTGTCAACAACCAACAGTTGAATCAAAGACAGAGCTCAGATCTGATTTGCTGGAAAGACAACACAGGAAGAGAGGGAATGTCCTGATCAGATGATGATGACTGTATTCAAATCAGCTGAGCAGTGATAAATCAATGAATATGATCAGGATCAGGTCAGTTTTCCAAACCCGACTACAAAATCCAAAAAGATGTGACAGTGGTGACATGAATATGCTACGCTCTACTAACACACTGGATCTGGCTTTGAAGCTTGTTGTATGTGTATTGTATGTATGCTAACATGCTAATTATCATGGGCATGCAGTTCTCTGGCTTAGCTTTGCCTAGTTCAGAGATAGATTTTAATTTTGGAACAGAATTATGTATAAGTAACCCAAATTTTTAAATTATTGTATTTTTTTAAATTATCTATGTTTAAAGTTCGCAGTTAATTTGTTAATTTTTTTCTATTTTGATCTTAATTTCATATTTTATGTTTAGTTTTTATACTTTTTATGCTTCTGTGTATACTTCTGTACACTGAGAGCAAAGCTCAGCTGGAGTCAAATTCCATTTTTGCACATGTATACTTGGCCACTAAAGATAATTCTGATTCTGAGAAGTGTTGCTCCCCCTGGTGGCCATTTCATTTTTTGCCAGGAAAAACAAATGTACCGATTAGTCTGACTTCACAGTGAATTCAAAGTGCTCAAAGAACTTTTGGTTAAGTTTTTGCAGAATGCTACCAGTAGAGGGCACCTCCGTCTCAGGGTCTGACGTGAAGATACACCTCCATGTCTCACTGCTGTACCTGTTTCTCTTTCAGGAGTGATGCTGCTGTGGGATTATGGGAGTCCAAGTTCAGACTACAGTGCCAACACAGACACTGCAGCCGAAACACAGACACATGCATGTCCATCTGTACACACACACACACACACACACACACACAGTGCCTGTCTGTCTCTCAGTAGCTGGGTTAACTTCACTTAGCATTAGCTTAACAATAGTATTTGATTTAGTTGGGAGTTTCATGACTTTTACATCTGTGACAAAAGGACTGATGTATGTCGAAGTCAAACACCAACAGGGAGAGGGACGGACAAGCATCATTGCTGTGATGATGGGATCATATTCCCATAGCAACCAGAAAACCAGAGCCAGGTGACTTTAGATCAACTCTTCATTAACCTTCTTATTGACAAAGCCTCGCCCAAACACTCACAACTCCCAACACAATTGGCTGGTCGACTATGGTGTGTTTGGTCCTGACTGTATGACGAAGATTGCAGCTTTAGGAAACATTCAGCGACAGTTTGCATCTCTTCTGGCTTTCTGATACTGAAACAATTTCCTGTCTGAAACGTAAAATAGCATGAATGCTAGCACTGTAACTGCTAACTGTTCATCAGCTAAGCATCAGCCCTGTATTTACCCATAATGCAATAGTAATGTGCCATCTTCTTGTCTCTTCATTGAAGCTGTTGTTATGAATGATTTCTTTCATTTATTCATTTGATATTGTGCATTGGCCACACCCCCTGGTTTTGTCTTACACACTGGCCATGCCCCCTAATGATGTATTACAACCTGGCCACACCTCCTAGTGTCAGGTGAAACGGACCATGTTTTACATAATTCATGTCTTCACCCACTGAAGTAGAATAAAACCACATCAACATCCAAATCTGGTTTTTCTACCTTTTTTGAACAAATGTTTGTCAGTTCGTCTGATTTCGTCCATTAATAGTGAACAGAGAAGCTTCCTGTGCCAATCATCCGTAGGAACCTTCTCTGTTTCCTACTGAATGCTCACTGTTCAGTGAATGACTCTGATTTGTTTCCAGATAATCTTTAATAATTCATGTGCATCAAACAGAGAACACAGTTTCAAAACCCCACCATCTGTCCAATTAGAGAGGCTGGGTGTTGCTAGGCAACAGGACATGACTTTGGCATGACACCCACCAGGAAGTGGGCAGAGCTCAGGTCAAGAAAATCACTCAGGTGAGACTTAATGAGCTTCAAGTTCCTCAGACAACCTCTGAACCTGGAGCTGATTGACAGGCAGTTCTGTCTCACCCCCTCTATAAGAGAAACACAAGTCAGAGAGAGAAAGGAAAAAAGAAAGAGGCAAGTAAGAGAGAGAGAGAGAGAGACAGGTTACCATCAGTCATTAACACCACATATGTGTCTCAACAACCAACATCAGTTTCTCACCTGGAAAACCTCCCAGGTAGACGGGGTTGTTGGTTTCAGCAGAGGTGGATTGTGGGTAGGGATTTGTGGTGGTATAACTCTGCCCATCCACACTCAGACTCAGGGTGTGTTTGGTTTTTCTGGCCACCAGGTGGTGCCACTGTCCATCACACAAGACCCGACCAATGGATCGCACTGACACGCGCCCTGCCCCATTATTCACATTAAACACCACCTGAGTGCAAACAAGTATCATTTACATGATGCATTCAATGAAGACTTATGAATCCTCTAACATGTTACAGACTGATGACCTTTAACCTGTCTGTAGACAGACATTCAGGTATGTCTGCGATTACCTGTCCGTCCTTCATCTCCAGTCCAATGGCATCGACCTTTGCACTGCTGATGCCTAGAAACACTCCCTCTGACTGGCTTGTTCGAAATTCCAGACTCACAGACACGTCTGAGCCAACTTTATACCCGTCATGCACTGTGCACACACACACACACACACACACACAACCACAGAGGTTAAGAGTTTGATCAGACATGATCGATATTCAGCAGCTGAGTTTTAGTTGGAACTCACTCAAGACAGCATAGCCACTGCCATTAAAGTAACTCCCAGTCTGGTCTTTGGTGAAACAGGAAGTGACATCATGCTTTGAGGCTGGCTTGGTCAGATCTAAAATGACTCCATTCAGACTGACAGAGTGAACACAACCTGGAAAACTGCTGCTCACCTGGGGGACAGACAGGTAGAGCAGGTCAGACCCATGACACCTATCTTGGACTCGGACTTAGCAGTTACCATAGCAACATAAAAAGGTCTTATGTATGAATCCTATGTAAAGGTTCTGTAAAGGTTAAATGGTCCTACATTGATCCTTCTGGGGGTGTAAGAGTGAGGTAGTCCCCCCAGGTACAGTTTGTTGTCCACGTCCAGCTGGTTCCCTTTAACTGTCACAGAGTCCGAACTCCGTCCGTCCACCGTGACAGACACCAGCCGCCGGCTGACTTCCGCACTCACCTGAAGGTAACAAATTCAGGAGACATATAGTTGTATTCTTTTTTGTCTGTTTGTCCAGATGAACATTAGAAGACCTCACAGCCTGACATCATCACTTACATCACAACCACTTTAGGGCTCAAATTACTAATAACCAGAAATTATATGACAGCTGTCATTTCTGTCAAAGACTTGTGATGTCACTGTTTAGACCTGATGTGATGTCATTCCAGACTTGTGGTGATTTGGCGCAGATTTGACAGATTTTATGATGTCACAGTACATAATTGTGATATCACACCACAGACTTGTGGAATTATTGCTGTAACTGCTGAATAAAATATGAAAAAAGAAGTTTCCAGTGTGTGCGTCCACTTAGATACATGAACTCACTGTGTGCCACTCGCCATCGTTAATGGTTAAAGTTGAGGTGATGGAGGCAGGGCCTTTTCCCAGGTCAGCTGACATCATGAGTCTCCCACTCATCAGTCTGAGGATGATGAAGTCCATGTGTTTGAAGTCAGAGAGGAGAAGGATCAACCCGTCTTGAGCCCGGCTTCGAACCGACAACCTCACCGAGACGCTGAAGAGGAGGAGGGACAACAGCAAACACAACAACAATACAACAAAGACACAATAATGATAAACACACAACAAAGATACAACAGACAAGACAGACACACATTACAGGCCACAGGGTTTAGTCTGATTGTACACTGACACTGGCTCCGTGAAGCCACACCTCCTCTTTCACACAACTCACCTTTTCCTGACAGTACCGGGGTTGATGGTGAAAGTCATGTGACTGTGTTTGGATGCACCGAACTGAACTGCCGATGGTAGGAAACTTGGCTCTACCTCTGAAGCACACTGCATCACATACAGATCAATAACTAATCAACAACCATAAATCAATAACAATTTGTTTGTGACAAATGACCCAAAACTTATAATCAGCGACCAATATTAATCAATTATCAAAAAACTAAACTAAAAACTAATCATTTTAGCAGTTACAGATATTAATTCTTAATGAATTATAATGAAAATAAATCAATAATATACATGTTGGTCACTTTAATTAGAAATGGAAATTGATTTACATGTAATCAACAAGCATTATAAACATACTGATTGCATTCGTCAATAATCAGTAATAGATGCATTGATTACCGTTAGCACTCCAGGAGTTAGGGCACTGAGGTGTGTAGGCGGTGCTACAAATAGGCGGGCAGGGTCAGAAGTTGGTTCTACATCTTGGTCATCAGGAAGCACCACCCCTCCGACACTTTTCTCCAATAGGCAGCTGTCCAGCTCCACCCCCTCATACTTCACAGCTCCTGATAGGTCAACAAGTCTGCACAAGCCACAAATTAAAATAGTTAACCAATCAGGGAAACCGAGTACTACGCGTTTTTGTGCATATGTGTGTGAGACTTACACTCCGTCCACCACCAGGTACTGGATGCAGCCTCTGAACAACCTGGATAAATGCCGTAATCTGATTGGTAGACGGGATTCCCCACCTGAAGGCAGCCCTCCAATGAAGAAGGAGGCTGGAGACAGACGAGGGAATCCGCCCGACAACAGAGGTACAGACTTCAAATGATCCTCATCCACCTGCAAAATGAGAGACCTGAAACAAGCAAGTGGGATGAATGAGACTGGCAGTAATGTATCACAAGTGGGAAATCTTTATGTTTCCATGGTAACCCGTACTTCCTGTTGATGGTGATAATCACAGAGTGTTTCTCTCCATCACTGAAGCCTCCAACAGGTTTCGTGATCATCACTTTCCGAGTCGCTCCACCTGCCTCACCAAAGTCTGCCTCTAACGCACCTGAGACCAGGTGAACGGACAGGAAATGCTACACACACACACACACACACACAGACACACAGACAAAGGTTACAGTAACAACAACATACTGTGTTCACACACTGAGCACCTGGTGAACAGGTGTGTATCTCAAACTCACCTTTCTGTGGGAGTGGTCATCACTGAAAGCTGCCAGCAGGACGCCTGATTGGTTGTTGGAGGAGAAGGAGAGGAGAAACTCTGCCTCCTGACCAAATGTTGGAGGAGTAAGCTCAACGAAGCCTTCGGCCAACACCGACACACTCCGCACCGCCTGAGAGACAATCAGTCAGTGTGACGGTTACCAATCACAGATCGATCAGTGAATATTGTTTATATACCGTCCCCCCCCCAGCCTGGTTCTGTCTGAGGTTTCTGCCTCTTAAAGGAAGTTTTTCCTGCTCATGGGGGGATCTGTTGGGTCTCTTTAAATCATTTTATAAAGAGTTTGGTCCAGACCTGCTCTGTATGTAAAGAGCCTTGATGTAACTTTGTTATGATTTGGCGCTATACAAATAAATCTGATTTGATTTGATTTGATTTGATCACTGATATAAAACTGTCTGTTTCCTGCTTTTCTAACTGACCAAAAGACATTTCTGTGTGGCGTACCTCTAAGACACAGCCTTTTCGGACTCCATATGCGTCTCTCAGCAGGTCGAAGTTGGACCGTGCGATTTCCACGTTCTTAATGCAGCCGATGTAGGACCTGGAGAGCACCTGTCGCCTGGCAACCACATGAAGACACATGGAGTACCACATCCTTTTGGTCACTACTGGAGTGAAAGGGAGCGAGTCTGTGTAGAAGAACCCACAAACTCACCTGATTGGTCGGGAGGATGGAAGTCCACCAATGTAGATGGGGTCTTGGTCAGAGCGGTTAAGGTCGGAGGCCATCCCAGGAGATTCTGCCTCCAACACCTCCTTTTCTGACGATTGGTCAGCAGCCATGATGGACAGGTAACCTGCAGATGTTAAAACAGGACACGTTTATCACACAGCCATCAATTCATTGATCGATATCACACCTACCTCAAAGTCCATGATGTGATGTCAGAACCCTGTGTTATTGTACCTTTGCGTTTATTCCTCTGTAGCGTGATCTTATACCACACTCCAGTATTGTACTTCCTGTTGGAAGTCAGGACCAATGCCCCTGAACCAAGGTCAAAGGTCAGACGGATGCACCCTTCCACCAGCTCCATGGACAAGAAGTCTCTCTGCAAGAGGAGAGACATTGTCACGGGGTCAGTTTCATTTCAAATGCGTGTGCTTGTGTGTGCGTGTGCGAGTGGGTCATACAGTGTTGTTGGAAGCCAAATAAAGCAGTAATCCGCCCGGTGACAGAGTTTTAAACAGCAGCACAATGGAGGTTGAAGTCGCACGCAGAGACTTCTGGACCAATGAGAATCCAGATCCATCAAAGTGGAAAGAGGTTTCCTCTGCCTGGGGACTAAGAGACAGACAGGTGGAGAGACAGAGTCAATGTACTTCCACTTTAAACCTGTATGTTTAACTCTGAGCAGAGCTTAACTAAGAATCCATGGCCAGCAGGTTGGTGATGTAGAGCTGCACTATTTTCTTACCTGCTGAAACAGCCTCCACACTCCCCCTCTCTGCTATCATAGTTCCATAGTCCGATGTTTCGCTCATTGAGTGATGCTTCACCCAGGCAGCCCTGGAAGGTGGAGGTCCTCAGCGCTGCAGGGCGCTTCCATGACATAAACAGAGCTGTCACCTGTACTTTACCGATCTCACCTGTACACATGTTTACCTGCTGCCTGAGTTACCTGAGTGTGAGCTCCCAGTCCTCCGATGTGGATCAGAGTGTTTCTGTTGATGTCTAAAATTCGGGATGATCCCGGTGATGTTGCCTTGACTGCGAGCAACGGCGCCAGGTCTGACTCTAGCTGATGGACCGATAGAGTGACGTGGGCCCCAAACCTGCCAATTTCATGACATCATCACATTATCACATGATCAAGTCAAATCACACATGAAAGTTACAACTGCCTGTGTAACCGATGGGAATTAATATTAAGCGATGCTAAACTGTGCTAACTGTTACAAAGCAAATCAAATTTATTTATACGGTGCCAATAACAGAGTAACATTAAGGCTCTTTACAAAGAGAGCAGGTGGAGAGAGATCGAGAGCAAGCAAAACATACGGGAGTAAATAGTGACATGAACAGACACTAACGCTAGCTGATGCTACATGATACTGATGCAAAGACAGTCTCCTATTCTGCTAATTGTAATCATCCCAACCTGCTGCTGCTAACCCTTCAGCCATGTGATCAGTGTGGATCATGTGATGTTTGGTTATCATGTAATTACCGAGTAGCATTGATTTTGGTCCACCTGTTGTTGGTGATGTCCATTCCAGGAAACTCCAATCTGGTACTACCTGAGCCCACGTCCCAGACCATAGACACCTTCCCAGCATGCATCTCTAGAGCCAGGAAGTCCACCTGAGAAATCAGAAAAGACATTCACTGTGACAGAGAGATCCACACCTCCACCAGCTAAACCCAAGAACCCGGTCGAGACAGTTTTCTCACAGACCAGTCTGGGTTCTGGTCTAATGAAATCAGACTGTTTTGGACCATTAGGTTAATGCACAGTGTTAACATGGTGATAACCATGCTTACATGCTTACATGTGTGTGTCGTACAGTGTGTGTGTGTGTACCGTGCTGTTGCTGCCCAAGTAGAAGAGCAGGTTGTCTGGACTGGATGTCTTCATGATCACACTCAGAGTGTTAAAGTTACTGGACTCAACCTGAGGTCTGTAGGATCGAACGCAGTCTCTGTCTGCCTGCACCGCCACCTTTATCTGATGACATTGTCAAAATCACCACCATCAAGCTCATCACCAACTTTGTCAGCATTCAGAAATACAGTATCTGAATTTAATGTAAAGTCCATACACCATCTATTCCTTGAAACCTGATGCGTTACATTATTTTTTTATTATATTTTTGGGGCTTTTTAAGCCTTTATTTAATTATTATTTGGCAGACAGGAAACGGGGAGAGTGAGCCTACCCTGCAGTAAAGGTCTCTAGCCAGATTCAAACCTAGGGTGCTGCGCTCTAACCACTCAACCACCAAAGCCACCTGTCGTTTCAGTCTTCAGGTAAACATTAACTCACTGGGAGGAAAGGGCAGTGTGTTTTTCAGGTTGTGTGTTTTTGTACCGATGCGGCTTGTCTTCGGGCCTGGTTGATCAGCTCTCTGATGTCAGACAGGTTCCTGCTCAGAGTTTCTCCCAGCACGCTCAGTGGCTTAATGCGCTCCATCAGACGTTCTGTGCGATGCTCTGCCTCATCAAGCTTTCGCTGCACCTCGTTGGCTAATCACAGAGAAGTAAGTTAGGAAAATGTTTTTTTATCAAACTTGTTCTGCCTGAAGAGACATTGTTGACAGACCTGCAGTGTGTGTATGAGTCACCAGCTGGTTGGTCCCCCACACTGTGGTATTGGTGTTTTCGACCACAGAAGAAGAATCCTGCAGCTGGTCGTTGAGTCTCTGCAGTTGCTGCAGCACCACCTGCAGGCCAGAGTGCGCCGTCTTAGCCTTAGAAATTGCCTGCTGCATCAATATGGATGAATCTGACAGAAAACAAACATTCATATCAATGATGACATCATTAATACATCAACCAATGAACACATTGGAGCACTTATAAAAGGCCTCACTCACTGTTTGAGAAGGTCTGTAGCTCTGCGATAGGCTGATGGAGGAGCAGGGTGGAGTTATAGATATTCTCTCTGACCAATCCCAGTTTACTGGTAACCATGGAGACATTTAGCTGTAGGCCTGGAGGACAGACAGAGTGATGAAGCTTGACTCTTCTTCATCCCTGCAGCTCAGACTCATGCCTCTGATCAGATTGATGACCGACACGATGATGAGTCTTTTATCAGAAATCAGACTGACCTCATCGCATTTCACTTTTGATCTGCAGTTTGTCTGAATGACATACAGGTAAACATACAGGTAAACATGCAAGTAAAGATGCAGGTAAACACACCTTTGGCTGTCTTGTTGATTCCCTGACTTTCCTGTAAGACAGCAGAACTGATGTTGAGTGTGGCTCCACCCTCCTCTGACAGTGGCTGCTCTGATTGGACCGTCTGAAAGAAATGAGATGTATGTGTAAAAACACTTATGTTGAATGTGACGTAGTCACGTAACAGGTCTGAATGTTATGGAACTCATCAGTACCAAGTTGAGAGTGATTGAAGCGGAGACATTAGCAATCAAGGCCAGTTGCTGTGCAGAGTAAACTTGCTCTGTGATGTCACTGTCAAGCTGAACCAATCTGCTGCCGTTCTGGGAAGTGTTACACACCGACCACAGAGAGCTGGTAGAGAAGAGAGTTTGATTAAGCAGTAGCTCACAGCAGGCCACGGAATGGGCTTTTTATGTCACAGATAAGGAGGGTCACATAAGGACGACCCTATTATTTGAGAGAATAAGTCCCTTCCATGGACTGACGTGAGCTTTTGCTTTTATAAAACTGTTATGAAGTATGGTGAAAAAGTTAAAGTAATGGACCCACGCTTATGATTTCTTTTTCACCATTATACATTTTTTAAATAGATACAAAAAAGAGCTGCCTGTTTTATCATTAATGTTTTCATTGTAGCAAGTGAACACAAGCACACATGCGAACACAAACACTTACCTGTGCAGGGAGTGGGTGTGGCTCTGCAGCAGGTGGGCGTGCCTCTCTGCACGGTAAACATTCTCTAGAGCGTCTGTCATCTTAAGTCTGCCAACCAAACTGTCAACCTGTTTCCTCAAGAGGGGGCGCCACTGATCCAGCTGATTGGACAGGAGCTCCACCTGCTGAGCAGCCCAGAAAGCAACCAGCATATATTAGTTTTTACTACTTTCAATATTGTCTTTTTTTTGTTGTTGTTGTTATTGCTGCAGTGGTGTTTGTTGTGTCTTGTGTAGCTTACTGCAGTGGTGTTTGTTAATTCCTCTGTCAGACTGATGGTGTCGTCCAGCAGCAGCTGACTCTCCTCCATCTGTCTGTCCACAGACAGACACTGTAGAGTCAGGTCTTGATGGATTGACTGGGGGGGGGGCAGAGGGGAAGAGGAGTTCAGACTGTTATGTGTGTGTAAATTAGACAATTTCACACACTAAAAATGTGTGTGAGTTACTTGCCTATACATGTGTGTGTTTTACCTGTCTATAGTTGTGTTTGTGTGTAACAAGTGTGTTACCTGGTATTGGTGTAGCAGAGCTTGTGTCATTTCCAGTAGATTTTGTGTTTGAATGTTTTGCTGTGCAGCGTCATTCAGGTTTGTGTGTATGTTCTGCAGTGTTTCCATGGCAACAATGAAGGAGGTGGAGATGAGGTGGAGCCTGTTGTCAACCTGGACCATGTTGGACAGGAACTCCCCCTCCACTGAGTGGACAAGAGACTCTGACAGACTACAGAGAAAGAGAGACAGAGCCTGGGAAGTTTTATGGCCTAAATAGCTGAATCATCTGAACTGTTACAAAATTCATTCAACACACACCTGAGCTCCTGATTGGCTACTATTTGAGCAGCTGTTAGATTGACAGCTCTCATAGTTTCCAACATGAACTCCACCCCCTCCAGCAGATGAGTTTGATTGGCTGATTCAAGCTCCAGACCTGTGGTCTGGTTCAGAAGCTCCGCCTCCTTCTGCAGCTCTGGAACAGTCAGAAGACACATTATGCCTCAGAGGTACATTGATAATGGTGCCGTCATTGGTGATTGTTGTTGTTGTTTACCTTGAATTTTGTCCTGAAGACTGCAGACACTCCCAAGAAGCAGTGCGCCCTGGGAGAGGCTTTCATTGGCAGACATGGCTTCTTCCTCCAGGTGGTTGGACACATGTGTGACCTGGCCAAAGAGAAGATAGTCAACACCCACAATCCCTTGCAGTTATAAAGGATGTCCTAACCGTAACCCAGAGAGCTGCATTGATTTATATTATAATCTATGTTTGCAAAATATTCTGTAGTGTGTATTTTCTCAGAAGCAGCTGAACATGAGAGGTAAAATGTCTAATAAGCCTGAGAAACAGTAAAATGTGCCTACCTTCTGCAGTAAAGCACTGAGGTCACGGGTCAAATGATTTACTTTGTTTTCCAGTTTGGACAGATGAAAACGGGCGGATCGGTTTGCTGAAAAGTCCATCTGGACAAAGACAGCAGATAACAAGTGTACTGAGTCAACCATATCCTGACACACTAATACAATAGCATCGTGCTTCCGCGTATTTGTACCATGATCTCTCTCGTTTTGTTCTCCAGCACGACCAGCTGGTGGTAGGGTGCCATGACAATCCCACTCAGGTTGACAGATAGGAAATGGTTGTGTAATTTGTCCAAATCGTCCAGCATAACGCCAGTGCACTCACTATCACATGCTGGAGTCAAAAACAAACACACACGTCACCTTGGGTTACACAGATGTGTGTGTGTGTGTTTGTGTGTATGTGTTTCTCTTACTTACACACACACTCTCCAGCCTGCAGAATGTGTCTCTTTTCACAATGGTCACATGTCTGACCTTTGACCCCGGCCTTACACTGACACTGTCCGGTCAGTGCATCACACAGTGGGTGGAGGGACCCCCACTCACTGCAGTTACACTGGGAACAATTCCCGCCGGGTAATGAGGGGTTACCATAGTAACCAACGGAACACCTGCAAGATAGCGCCATACAGTAAGAGTGATGTCAGAGTAGCAGTGGTACACCTGAGTTAGTGACATCACCATTCACCTTTCACAGTATTTCCCCTCGTGTCCTGTCTGACAGGCGTTGCAGCGGAAATCACCCGCCGCGCCGTCTGGGATGCAAGTCGGACTGAAGCTGCTCCGATTCACATGAAAGTTCAAATGTGGAAACAGAATCAAACAAATGAGTCAACTGGACAAATGAAGCACCAGGTTCTTGTTTATTTTAATGAATGTTACCTGTTGTCCTGTAGGGGGCAGGCACACAGCGAACAGTCACTGATAGAGCCACTGACCTTCCCATAATACCCTCGGGCACATAGCCCACAGCTCTGCCCACTGGTGTGATGCTGGCAGTCCTGAAAAACAGAAAACACACGCATCACTTTCTGATGCCCAAGTGGCAGTTTACCATGAATGTATGTTAGCATGTTTGAGTTAGCACTACTTAGCACCTGACAGTCTCCGGTCTCTGGGTCACAGTGTTCACTGTGGTTGTTGCAGCGGCATCGAACACACGGACGAACAAACAGTGATTTCTGACTCTGAAGCGACAACTCAGACTGAGGCTGACGGAAGTAACCTGCTGCACACTCCTGCAGACAGACAGGTTGGAGAGACAGACAGTGAGCTGCTGAATATGATTTGATTTATGAGAATTCCAGACGGATTGTAATTATCACTGCAGTATGTTGTCCTCTCCATCACCTGAACCTTCTCCACTCTCCCTCCATCGCTAACTGCTGCAGCTTCTAACTCTGAATCGAATCAGCTAACCTTAACCCCTATATAGCATATATCACACAGGTTTATAGATAGTACACTGATGAAATCAGCTCCTGCACTGCTTCGATAGATATAGTGTGGTCTCTTTGGTTGCTATGGTGATGTGATGAGTCAGGTGGCCCATTACCTGACAGGACAGTCCGGTGTATCCAGTTGGACAGATGCAGGACTCAATCAATCTGGCCACATCCCTTTCAACCTCTGATCCCTCCTCTAGCACCATCGCTGTCTCCAGGGTGATATTTGAGATCCTTAACACAATAACGCACACATGAAACAACATGGACCCAACCGCTTTCACATCACCAGCATTATCAGCAGACTGAATGTTCCTGCGAACATCACTGGAGGCTGCTGTGATCAGTGACTGTTTGGAAAGTACCTGCTCTGCTGCAGTCGACTCCCAAACGAAGCCTTAATGATGATGTACTGGATGTTACTGAGGACGGACATGAAGTCAGTGTGACTTACTGCCTTCTCTGACACTGAGTTGAAGTACTTCCATTTATGCTGTAACACACGCACGCACACACACACACACACACACTCACATTATTTTCAATGTCACAGATTTCAGTTGAAAGCTTTTCCTTTGATTTTTGTTGAAGCTCTACCTCCATCATCCTGATATCATGTTGAGTCCTAATGCCGTTCTTAGGAGCGACCATATCAGTGTATATAACAAGCTTCCTCAGAGTCCCACCCCTCATTAGCACCTGAGGCTCCTGATTGGACAGTCCCAAACTGTCCTCAGCGTAGAACGTGGTGATGTAAGAGAGTAACCCACCATATGACAAGAGCTACAGAGAACAGAAAAACCAAGACATCAATGTCAACATTTACAATTACTCCATAAGAACTCACAGGTGACAGTGTCCACAGGTGCATCAATTGGCTGTACCTGGCTGCCTTCAAACTGGGGGGGCAGCCTCCAATAGAGCGGGCCAGCCAGTCTACTAATGTTCAGCTGCCGGGTATCGAGCAGCATGTCGCCACCCTGCTGGTAAACTCCAGATACTACACCTTGCAGGTTCGACTGACTAACCAAGGACAAGAGAGCAGGATGGTGATCTAGGGTGATCTGTGGCATGGAAGAGAAGAGAGAGGGAGAGAGACAAAGATTGTTGTGTTTCCATAGGAAACTGCAGTTGTTGCATAGTTGTATCAAACTGGGTGTACCTAACAAATTGTAGTGGTGTACAGTGAATATAATGTTGGAGCACAATAATAAAATCTATGACTGGTTTTCATGTTGCAGTTGATCTAGGTGTGTACTACATCACCATGTGTGTAGTACATTGTGTGTGTATAACTAACCTTTCTCACAGGTACTTCTCTAATTCCTCAGAGCTTCTTACAGTCTTTATAGTATATGTTCGTGCTTGGATATGCAAGTGTAAATGTGTTAATGTTGTGTATTTGTAGTATATGCACTCACAGGTACTCTTGTGAGTCCTCCCCCCTCCTCACAGTCTCGGCTAAGTCCTGAACAGAAACACTGAGAGCAGCCATCTGGATTCACAGATGACAAACCAAACCAACCAGAGACACACTCCTCACAACGCTGACCCGACACACCTGCCTGAATACACACAATCACACGACCCGAGAAAAACAGGTGAGCTGTTCTAACCCTGATCAGATCAGGTTCTTATGTTGACTGTTTTGAAACAACAAAACATTTTTTTGTCATTAAGTACAAATCAAGGAAACGATTGTTTATTGGCCTCTGGCGGCAACAAAGGGAAACTGCACACCAACAGACACATTAACACTTTACCTTGCACACACACTTCCCAGTAAGATTACAGTTGCACACTCCCAGTGTTGTGTTGCAGAACTTCTCCTCTGTTCCTGCTATATCACAGCCGCATGCTAAGCATGCAGGGTAACCATGGTAACCAGTTTCACACTGATCACATGACCTCCCAGAGAACGCATCTCTGCAGTCACACTGTCCATTTGTTACATCACACTGAGGGCTGGAGCTGCCAGCTGAACTGCAGGAACAAGGCTGAAGAGAGTGAGAGGAATTAAAGTCACAGGTTACAGGAGTCTCCTTGCATGTGTGTTTGTGTGCGTATTTGTTTGTGTACCTTGCAGCCTGTAGTTGGGTTGTGACCCCAGTAACCTGCCTCACACCTGTCACAGGTGTCCCCTTCTGTGTGAGCAGGGCAAGTACACTCTCCACTCTCAGGGTTGCAGTTTCCACCAGTGTGACCACAGTTGCAAGCTGAAAGGAACAAACCACAGTCAGTCACAGGTGGGAAAATAACCAATCAGCAGCCACACTGTGGCTATCTATTCTGTTAATTTACCTGTACAACCACTCTCATGGAATCCATAGTAACCATGACTACAGTGGTCACACTTGGGTCCGCCCACACCCTCCAAGCACTGGCAATGGCCCTCATCATTACAGGACTCAGACACGGATCCTAATTGGTTGCAGCTGCAGGCCTGGCAGCTCTGCCCACTCTGCAGCCCGAAGAACCCCGACTGAAATATGAAGAAAATTCACCAAAATAGCAGCATCCTCGAAGTACCTTCTTGGTACATTGGTAGTACGTCGATAGCACTGCGGGGCAGTAAATCCATGTTTAGCTCTAATCATAATTATGTGGCTTGAGTTTATGTAGAAATATTAAATTATGGTCTGTTCCTCATCAAAGTTACAATAATTAACAAACACAATCTCTTTTAACTGATAATATCGTCATTCAAATAGTTAAACTGCAGGTTAAAAGGCAACCTCTGGACCCTAACCCTAACCCTCTTGATGACTGGACTAAACGTCAACAGGTGCACCTTTGTGTGTCTATGTGTATCTTACCTGGCAGCGGTTGCAGGTGCGTCCAGTCACGTTTTCTCTACACGAACACTGACCTGTTGTAACATCACAGACACTGGAGAGGGCCCCTCTGACATCACAGCCACAGTCTATGAAGGAGTGAGAGAGAGACCCCACCCACCATCAGGCTGAAGGTAGACTCCTCTCACCATTCTCCTAACTTTTAAAATCTCAGAGACTTTTTGGTCTCAGCATTTCTCAGAACTAGATGTCTTTTGAGTCTTTGCTTCTGTGTTCAAGGTGGAACTGACATGTCTGAGCTGTGATGACCTCAAACCGATAAAATATAATAAAATCTGTGTGCCTCAAAGAATGAAGCACACATACACAAACACACAACCATATCACAGTAAAAACAGACGTCAGAGGTATAATCTAATCAGGATTTTAAAAGATCAACATGTGTGTGTGTGTGTGTGTTTATTAGGGCTCTGCAGGACCTCAACGATGTCAGTTAAGTCCATGAAAACCTGTGATGTCACATCAGGTAAGTGTGTCTCACCCTGGCAGTCCTTGATGCCCACGGCGTCTCCATAGTAACCAGACTGACAGATCTCACAGTGTCTCCCACCTGTGTTGCCAAGGCAATGCAGACACTCCCCAGTGACAGTGTCGCAGTGCCCCGCTTCGCTGACATTGACATTGCCGTTACACTCACAGCGAACACAGGTCTCACCCACCACCTGAGGGTTACCATAGTAACCACTGGCACACCTGGAGAGATGGACAAACAGATGTTACACCAGGTCCACCTGTCCTCTGATTCTCCAGCAGCCTAATCAGTCTTTACCTCTCACAGTTGGTCCCTGTGTATCCATCCTGACACTGGTCACATGACACTGCACCTGAAAGCTCCAGGAGACAGGTGGGACTGAAACTGAGCACACACACACACAAACAGATGTTTACTCTGTAAACAGTAAATCTCAGCAAATGAGTCGTGAATGAATGAAGTTTACGGTTTTGGATCATGAGCGTTACCTGTTGGATGGTACCGTCAGAGGACAGGGACACAACTGGCAGTCCTCCTCTGTTCCCTCAGTGGAATTGCCATAGAAACCAGGGAGACATTGATTGCAGTGAGGACCTGTGGTGTTGTGGGTACAATCCTGAGAAACCAACAGGTGAGAGAGAGAGACAGGTCAGAGACAGACAAATCATGCACAGAGATGGGTAAAATAAAAAGACAGGTTGTTGTTGTCTGTGCATGTTGAAACTCACCAAACAAACTCCATTGATGTCACAGTCTGATGCATGATCATTACATTCACATTGCAGACAGTTCCCTCCAAACAAGACTCCGCCCACTCTGAAGAAACCTGGAAGACAGGCCTATAACACAAAACACACAGATGAACACACACACACACAACACATACAGGTGAACATGCACCCAGCAGACAGAAAGGAAGAAACACAGTCAGTCAGTTGTAAAAAGTGAACCACTAACCTCACAGGAAGTGCCGTTGTAGCCCCATGGACATTCACATGTTTCCACTGCAACTGCATGGAGCCCAGACAATGAGCCCGAGTCAGCGACGTCCAGAGATACTGACCCGAGTCTGAGGAACAGACAGAGTCATGAGTTTCATCCGAGAAGAATAATGGTCCTCCACAGAACCAGACCTGGGCCTGCATCAGTCTCGGTGGTTCGCCCACACATCTGGTGGGCTCTGTTCACATAAACCAGACTGGATCCACATCAGTCATCCAGAATCTAAGGTGTTTACCCTCCTCAGTGAGCTTTCAGCTCTGCCTCCTGGTCCTGTTTGTTCTAGGCTTTTCTTCTGTCGTCAGTTACTAATGTCATGAGACAGTATTACAGGGCTTTGGTAAATATAATCAGATTGCTTTCCCTTACCGTATTGGCCCTTCGGCAGAGTCGTTCAGGTAAACTCTGACCCTTAGAGATGTTATGTCAGCAAGTACCAACATCAGGTCGTCACGTGTGACTTGAACACCTGTCGGATCGTCCACAAATTGTTGTGGAACTAACGCCACGGCAACAAAGCGCTCAGCCAGTGGAGAGAGAAACAGATGAAGAGATGGGAAGCGAAGAGCTTGGCCATTACCCTGAAGTTGAGTCCAGAGGGGATCAGATCAGCGTGGGTGTTTCTCTTAAAGACGCTGTAATTGTAGTTTTTTACATGACATTTTTTCTCACCTCAATGATAATGTCAGAGTGGATAGAGAGAGAATGGTCTTCGTTGTCCAATGGGATGTCATAGACCACTGAATAGTTCAGGTAACCTCCATAAGACACCAGCTGAAAATGGACATATAGGAAGTGAAAGAGAAATTATGTCAGACAGAAACATAAAGCAAGTTGTGCTGCTGTTCACTTGCATTCTGTGCAGACATGGAAATGGAAACCAACCTTGTTACTGAGGAAACTGGTGGGTGCTGTCCATGACAGAACCTGTTGATGGGTGAGACCGGATGAGATGTTGCCCAGGATGGGGAGGTCGTTGCTATGGAAGAGGGATGGAATGTGGAGAAACTGAGAGGGGCGGAGCCAAGCATCAGACTGATAGACCTGGATTTAAAAAAAAAAACAAAAAAATCATCACAAATAATGATACCCTGATGTGTTGCATGAATTCGAGTATGTATGTGCACAGCAGCCAGCATGTTACCTGGAAACATGTTTGTGCGTATGTTGTTAACAGGTGTGTTACCTGAGCTGTGGACCAGGTGGAGCTCTCACAGACATTAGACACACCAAAACAAAAACAGTCAGTGCAGCCAAGTGGATTTTTCTCCTGCAAGTTGTAGAAACCTGGTTTACACAGATCACAGTGAGCTCCCATGACGTTCACCTGAGGAAAGCATGACAGAAAAAGCAAATAGTTAACAGGTGAAGTGTCAGAGAGCAGGAGAGATTTCAGTGACAGATGCTGCAAGTAACCCTCCCCATGATGATGTCACAGTTTACCTTGCAGATGCACGGGCTGCAGGGGTCTGTGTTGATGCTGCCCGAGAGGTTACACTCACAGCGAACACACTGAGGGAAATCTCTGTATCCAAACGCACAACGATCACACTGTCGACCAGCGAAACCCTCATGACACTCACATTGACCTGCAGACATACCTGAACCTGTACACAAATGTCGGACACACATTCACAAATGCAATACATTTTTATAACAGCTATATACAAACACATAAATAAAAAAATAAATAACACTACAACAGCAGTACCAATAGTAGGATCAGACCTGTCTGTGTGTCATCTCTGGTGCAGACCGAAGACTTTGATCCTCTCAGGTCACAGTTGCACTTCACACAGGGCGAGTCTGAATATGGAGAAACCTTCACACACACACACACACACACACACACACACATATTCAGTCCTGCAAGCTTACAAATCTAATGAAATTTAAACAGAGTTATATCAAGACACTTTGCATATAGAGCAGGTCTTGACCAAACTCAAAATTCCAGGAGTGTTTGTGTGTACCTCAGCAGGTCGGTAGAATCCATCCATGCAGGTGTCACAGTTGATGCCAGCTGTGTTTTGCTGGCAGTCAATACAAACTCCACCTCCTTGACGAAGGCCTTGAGAGTTCAAACTCAGAGAGAGTTCAGACACCGTCTGGTTGTAGAAACAGTTCTCGGCCTTGTTGTGACAGTTACACTCTGAGAGTCAGACAGGTGAGAGCCAGACAGGTGAGAGTCAGACAGGTGAGAGTCAGACAGGTGAGAGCCAGACAGGTGAGAAAGTCCACTCAGTCCACCCAGTCTCTTACTTTCACAGGTGTTTCCTTCAGAGACAGTCCCTGGTTGCCATGGCTTCTGGTGGTAACCGGGGCAACACTTGTTACAATTCTCTCCACAGGTGTTGTGTTCACACACACACTGCAGCTTCTGTACACACAGATACACGGACACACACATTTTCATTAACTGGCATAACAGTGTACAGGTGATTGTGAGCAGAACAAAGTTGTTACCTTGGTAACGGGGTCAAGGGGGCAGCTCTGAGCGTGTCCGTAACAGATGCACATCCCGCCCACAGAGATATCTTTAATCGAGTAATAATACTGAGAAAGAACAACAATATTCAACACATTGAAACGTGTCGATCATGTGACATAAATTAAACCATGAAGAACTCTCTGCCTGTCTCACCCTCCGGGTGACGATGGGGTCAATGTCTCGTGGGTCGCGGGTGCTGAGTGTCATCAGGTCAGCGTTCAGAGTTCTGATTCGCTGAAGTCTCAGTCGAATGTAACGCGCTGAAGTGAAGCTCAGGAGGTCAGAGGTCAAATCATCTGCACCGGGTCGACCGTTAATGAGAGAGGTGTGGATCTGGCAGACAAACAGTTGAGAAGGAGAGAGATATAATATATGTTTTTAAGATTTAGTGTTGGGCTTTTTTTGCCTTTATCTCATTCAGTAATTGGCAGAGAGGCCGACAGCAAACAGGGAGCGAGAGAGGGGAAGGACCTGCAGTACGGGACCCTCGGGTGGATTCAATCCCCTGATGCTGTGATCACATGGCCAATATTAATTATTAAAATTATAATTGAATAATTGTATAGTTTGTGTAAATGTGCTTCAGCAACATTGTATTGTATGGCATCATCACAATAAAGCAAGTTGAATTTAATTGAGTGAGAGAAGGAGAGACAGTCAGACAGTCTCACCTCTCCGTGCTCCAGCGGGTTCAGTCTTGAGTAGTACGACGTACAGATGACCTCAGTGTCACTTTTGTATGTTGGCGGTCCGAGTCTTGGTGTGATATTGTAACGTGTCAAACACTCAGAATCACTGATGGCGTAAAATTGCCAGGGGTGAAAGGTCACGCCATCCAGAGAGCGCTCCAGGATCCAGTTACCTTAGACACAGAAAGGTCAGACAGACAGGTCAGGTGGACAGAGACAGGTGCGAGGCGTGAAGTGCTGATAACAGCATACAGACAGCTCTCACCTGGACGTGGAGAGTTCGCCGCCTTGATGATGATGTAAGCAACTTGAAAAATCTGTCCAAAAAAACCCAACCCATAATTATACAACAGGTGTCAACCAACGAGCGTACCTGCTGACAAGACATGGCAAGTGTGTGTGTGTGTGTGTGTCTGTGTTTTACCTGTTTGAGGTCTAGTGTGATAGTAACCCAATGAAATTTTCGTCCATTCTTTATACTCGGACTCTGCCACCACTGGTTCGTCCCATCAATGGCGTTTTTGATCGGATGACGTTCTGAAGGAAACACGGATGGTTACAATTAAGTACTGCTAACTACAAGTATCCCGGCTTACTACTCCTAAAATAACAAAAACAACTAACCTCTACTAATAATCCTACTCCTACAACTATTGCTACTAAATATTACAACGACTGCAGTGAACAGTGAGGTTTTAGTTCTGGTGTGTTACCTTTAGACAAGATGGAGTTGGCATCACATTTGGGACAGTGCGGGTTCTTGATTTTTCGTCCTGGAACATGTTCGACAAGTTTGCAGTAAACTTCAGGTGCTGGTTCTCCACATGTGGCATTACTGCTGATCATTGCATTGCTGGCCAAGTTTAAGATGGCTGGAAACAAGCCTGAAACAAAACCAGATGACTGTCAGCACCACAGTTAGCACATCCAAACCTTACCCATGTTTCAGCAGGTAAAGAATCGTTACTTTTCACTTCATGAGTCAGAGACAATATGTGATGATGTGACCATGAGTCATAACATGCTATTCAGTTCATGATGTTGAATAAATGTGAAATAAAAAGAAAAAAAATGCAAACTAATTCAAACTGAAAGAAAAAGAAAGAAACACACCTTTTTCTGAAGAAGTTTACTGATGTTTTTAGGAGAAATCTTTTAATGTGTCAGAGTCACAATTAGAGTCAAAGAAGAAAGTGTTTGTTCAGCTGCTGCTCTCCTGCTGTGATTCCCACTCCTCTGTTTGTTTGTTAAACATGTTTCCCTGCAGTTTATGATCATGCGATACTTAAAGTGAAATCCACTTAAGATTATTTCATATAAGAAAATTGTGAACGCAGACACACAGAAAGAGTTCAGACGCCACTTGTCTCGGTTTTATTTCTCCAAGGTCTCAGACCAACCTTGTCTGTTCATGATTCTGCACTTTAACACACTTCATCACTCTGTTGTGTCTGTTTCTTCTTCCTCACCTCAAACAGACAGACTTCTCAGACCAAACTCATCCATTCACTTTGAGACTTTAGACCAGATCTCAGTTTTTATATATGTACCACAGAGTAAAACAGACACACACAAGGAAACAAACATATACAATGAAACAAAAAGATGTTAATTATTTATGTGTGTAATCAGCTGTGGACATGTGATAACATCAACTGGGTGGTCTCTGTCCTCTCTCTCACTCACACACACACACACACACACACACAGTAATAACATGTTGATGTGCAAAATGACCTCTGACACCTCCCCCAACACACACACTCTTACTTCACAGAGACTGTGGGACTGTTGGGGGAAGTTTTAGGGTGGGAGAGAGGAAGAGGGTGGAGTGTGATTATTAACGCTAATTATCACACACACAGGCTGCTGGCTGTTTCCCAGCAGGAGACTGAGCCTGTCTGTCTGCAGACTTTATCAATATGTTGATCACACTCACACTCAGCTGTTCTTGATCAGTGGTAAAATAGTGAGTCTCCAGACACCGCCCCCCCAAACACTCACACACACACACACACACACATGGCTAACAGCTAGCAGAGCTAATGGTTATCTGAGGTACAGACTGTTTAATAAAGTGGTGAATTTACGCAGATCTGCAATTAAAATCCATTTGTGTGATTCAGTCTCACAAACACATATTTCAGATACCCTTACATTAATGACCACTGAGGAAATGTCCTAATACAATTTTGATCAGTTTGATAAGTTGATCAGGTCAAAGAGCATAGAATTAAGGTTAAAGTTACAGATGTGTTTGAAAAGATTCCTGCAGAACTAAGGCAAGAATGAGGAAAAGAAAGAAAAGCGTCTCACCTCTCTGCTGCTGAGCTGCAGTTTGACCCATCAGGAGCAGTAAGAAAAGCAACTTCATCTCTGCAGACACCAGTTCAACTGGAGTTATACTGCAGTTAAACTGGGACCAAACTAAGTTCAGTCAGTAGTGACTGGAGTCAGATGGAGCTCCAGCTCTTGGTGCAGCTGAACCAGTATAAACTGGCAGAATAAATCTGCTTCAGAGGAATGTGTTGCTGCAGAGTCTGTGCTGGAATGCAACAATGAGTCTGCCCCTATCTTTCTCATTCATTCAGCTCAATGGAAGAGGGGGTTTGGGGGGAGGGTGGACTGTACCAAATGAGCCAGTGATAGGGTCAGGCCCTGCTCCTTTATCAATGACCAGCTTTTGAATCATAAAACATATAATGAATGAGATAAATAAAGACTGAAAACAAAAAATTGATACTTAAGAAAATATTTTCCATTAGCTCCTAAATAATAGATAAATGGCATCTGAATCAAATGAATCATTTGAATTAATAGAATTTGTAGACTCAGTAAACTAATTGGAATCAGTAGAATCTACTCTGAGTCTGTGTTCTTCACATCTTAATGTCTCCATAAATTCATACTATTGTGATGAGGCCTGGAGCAGTGGGGGGTGGGAGGACTGTACCATCTGAGATGGTGCCACAGGGTCTGGCCCAGTTTGTAAAAGAAAAGAAGGGAGGGGGAGGGACAGGACCTACAATCTGGATTAGAGCATAGAATCACAGTTTGAGTTGGCTCAACTGCGACCAGGTAAATACAACAGATGGAAAATGATTTAACCAAGTTTGTACAAGTATTGCCTGACTCATCAATTTCTGTTACATATAGACATTAAGTCCTTGCACGAGCACCAACCCCCCCCAGTCCATCTTCCTGTTTTTTGTTATTATTGTCAGGTTTCCCAGTTATGAATTGTTATCATCATACACAAATACGGCCATTCAATTTTTTTCTTTTACTTATTTCAACAATTTTCAGACAAATTACTGAAAATGCAAAGAAAAAAAATCCATTTATATTAATAATTTATATTTCCATGTCTGAAAAAGGAGTAAGTAGGAGTAAGTTCCATTTTGTATTGTCATTACAAAGTATGACGTGTATCTGTAAGTCTTTTTTACTTTTAGGATCTTGTAGTACAGTTATAATGTTTAGTTTATTCATTTCAATATTTATTTGCATGTAAACAGTTGAAAAGGAGGACTGTGATGACCCTGGGGTTCCCCCCTGGTGGTTTGTATGTGTTGTGTGTGTGTGTGTGTGTGTTCCTCCAGAGTGTCTGTGGGCAGGTTGAGTGGCCAGTGTCATCAAGAAGATGTGGTCCACCTGTGCAGACTTGCTCAACCGTCATCAGCTGGCTTCCAGACATGTGGTAGTGTTCTCACTCTCTGACCATGCTATAGCCTCAGGAGGTACCAACTCCTTTTTTTCCTCCTTATTTTTCTGGTTATTTACTTTAAAAACTCCTTTAGGCACTGATTGTGATGTGAACTTCCTCATGTTGTTGCAAACTTGTAACACATGCCAGGGTTTCCTCTTGGTTTCGTCTCCTGTAAGTATTGCATTTTCTGGAAGTAAGCAGTGTTGTTTTGTTGCCTGCTGTTCCACAGACCATTTCAAAAGTGGAAATTGGTTTGTGCATTTCAAATGGGGTTTTTTGGTGCGCCCCTTGATATTGAGTGTTTGTTGCCAATTATAGGTAAAATTATGAATTAGGCACTAAAATGAGTACAGGAAGTTCCACAAACAAAAGAGCATTGGTTATGAATCAATTCTCATTTATGGGGTGCGGTGTTTTTTTTTTGATCAAATCAAATCAAATCAAATCAGATTTATTTGTATAGCGCCAAATCATAACAAAGTTACATCAAGGCACTTTACATACAGAGCAGGTCTGGACCAAACTCTTTATAAAATGATTTAAAGAGACCCAACAGATCCCCCGATGAGCAAGCACTTGGCGACAGTGGCAAGGAAAAACTTCCTTTAAGAGGCAGAAACCTCAGACAGAACCAGGCTCAGGGGGGGCGGCCATCTGCCTCGACCGGTTGGGTTGAGAGAGGGAGAGAGAGAGAGAGAGAGAGGCACGGGGGAGGGGGGGGGGGCAAAGTTGGGTAGAGTAGGGAGAGAAAGAGAGCAGGAGGAGGGGATATTCAAACAGGTGTAGGCAGGAACATGATGCTGCATGAGGTTCGTAGGAATGATGCTGTATGGAATTCTTGAAGATGTGGGAGCAGCAGGCATTGCAGGAACATGGGATGGTGATGATTCATCACCTGCAGGATGAGGACAGGGAGAGAGAGGAGAGGAGCTGGGAGAGAGAAAGGAGAGGAGCTGGGAGAGAGAGAGGAGAGGAGCTGGGGGAGACGGAGACTTCGGGAAAACATGGTTAGTAAATGCAATGCACATGCTTGGAACTGAGAGAAACTGGGATTTCGGAGAAGCAGGTTGTTGGTATGACGGTGCATGCGAGGGGGGGAGAAAGGGGGAGAGAGAGAGAGGGAGAGGGAAGAGGGAGAGAGAGAGAGGGGGAGAGAGAGGAGAGGAACTGGAAGAGGGAGAGAGAGGAGAGGTGTTCAGTTCTTCCCCCAGCAGTCCAGGTCTATAGCAGCAGAGCTAAAGAGTAAATGAACTTTAACTTTTTAACTATCAGCTCTGTCATACAGAAAAGTTTGAACGCTGGTCTTGAAAATTGCTAAAGAGTCTGCCCCCCAGAGGGTTAGGGTTAGGGTTAGGGGGGGGGGGGGGTTAGGGTTAGGGGTTAGGGCGTGGGAACTGACCCTGTCCTCTGCTGAGGACAGGAGGGGCACGGTCCTTCCCCCAATCCCTTCCGCCACCCAGGTCCCGAAGTGGCTGACGGCGGCGCCCCCTACCGTATTGCACCACCGTCCAGCCTTCATCATATTGACCCATATTGGGTCTTTTAGCTCAGTGATTTTTTATGTGTGTTTGTGATGTCGCCTTTGTTAGGGTTAGGGTTAGGGTTAGGGTTAGGGGTTAGGGTTAGGGGGTTAGGGTTAGGGTTAGGGGTTAGGGTTAGGGTTAGGGGTTAGGGTTAGGGGGGGGTTGGGGTTGGGGTTGGGGTTATGAGTTTGGGTTAAAATGCTATGCACTGGCCTACTGGTCTGACAAAATGAATGAATGGCAGAATGGAGAGAGAGGTGGTCCTTCCCACCGGGGAGCAGGGTTCGATCCCCAGGCAGAGCACCGGGCAGAAGGAAGAGAGGGACCTGCCTAAAACACACTTATAAAAGGGGACGGGCCCAGCAAATAAATGAAAATAATAAAAAGTTATAAATATATGTATATATTATATATATTAAATTAATAAAATGATAAAACAACGTAGACTAATATAAAAAAACACACTTGTGTTTGTGGGGAGGGGGGGGCTGGGAACCGTCCCAATTGGAAGCCATGCGGATCACCATCGGGAGGTGCATATGATAATAAAAAAAAAAAAAAAATAAAAAATAAAAAACAAGCATTTATAAATAGTAAAAACATTAGTAAGTTAAAAGAGGGTTTCCTGCCCCTATTTCTATTGTACCAAATACTAAAATTTGTTGGGAATAAAAGAGTAAAATATGCACCTCCCGCCTAGGTGGGGATTCGAACCCCAGTCTGCCGTGTGGCAGACCGGGGCATTAACCATTCTGCTATCTTACCGGTTGTATTGGGATGGGATCCGCCTGGTCCAAGAACAGTGCAGGAACAAGCTCGGGAGGACCATACCCGGAGGTGGTGGATGTAGTTTACCTTCTTTCAGTCATCATTTAGACCTCCAGGCACCGTGGTCCCGAGCTTGTGGATCCAAATCTTCTCCGCTCTCTTCCTCTGCCCACAGGTCCAACAGTCATTGTTTTCTAAAACTGTTATGATGATTTGGGTGGGGGAATGTAGTTGAAAATGCTGTACCAGGGGGGTTGTGAGTCGACCTTCCCCAATGTTATAAAGGTGTTGTGATAGGCGGGTGTGTGTGGAATGTTTTGTTTCTCCTATGTAGTGTTTATTGCAGAGTGTGCATGTAATGATGTAAACTATGTTGGTGGTAGTGATGGAGAAGGAGCCGAGGGTAGGAAAAGCTGTGTTGCTGTATGGATTGTGGATGAATTTTCTGTTCCTGTAATGGTGACTATGTGGAAGTGGGGGTGTAGGTCTATGGTCGGTGAATTGGGATTTGATGAGAATGGATTGAAGGCTCTTGTGTTTCCTGTAGGCTGAGATGATCTTATGGTTATGGAAGGCCGGGTGTTGAGACTGTGTTATAGAAAAGTTTTGTTTGATGATGCGGTGTAAGTGGGTGATTTGGTGAGAGAAAGTTGAGACAAACGGTATCAGACGTGAAGGTGGAGGAGAGTTGTGATGAGTAGGTGGGGTGTGTGTAGGGGGTGAGCTTGGGCCGTAGCTGTCCTTGGGGTTGGGGTAGGGAAAGGGATACAAATCCTGGTTCAAATGGGGGTTAGGGAGGGAGTGAGGGGTAGGGGGTGGGTTAGGATTAGGGCAGGGGGTGGGGGGTAGGTTAGGGTTAGGGTAAGGGGACAGGGATGGGTTAGGGTGAGGAGATGGGAATGGGTAGAGGTTAGGTTTAGGGTGAGGGAAGGGATAAGGGTCAGGAGTGGAGGAAGGGTAGAGGTGGTGTGATGGGTAGGGAACGGGATACAAACCTTGGGTTTGGTGGTGGGGAGGACTTACCGACGGCCCAAGCTCACGGACCTGGGGTGAGGGGAGAGAGTGGGGAGTTGGAGAGAGGGAGGGAGAGCGAGTGGGAGCGAGAGAAGCCAGTGTGGAATTTTTTATGGAACGGAGGAATCGTTTGGAATAGCCTCTAGGGCGTAAACTGCTAAAAAGGGTACTGGTGGCTGTGTGAAAGTCCTGAATGTTGCTACAGATACGAAAAAAACGGATGATTTGTGACTTTATAATTCCCTTAAAAGTGTGTTTAGGATGGTAACTGGATTTATGGAGTAATGAATGGGTATCTGTGGGTTTGAAATAGACTTTTGTCTGTAGTGTTTTGTGGGTGGTGTTGGTAGGCCTGAGAAAAACTGTGGTGTCTAGAAAATTGATATGTGTTGTATCTATTGTGTATTTTACAGTAATGGAAGGATGATGGCTATTGAGAATGGAGATGAATTCTGAAAATTTGGACTGTTCGTGGGGCCAGATACCGAAAATGTCATCTAAAAACCTGAGGTAGAGTGATGGTTGAAGGGGACATTTGGCTAGGGCTTCTCGCTCCCACTCGCTCATGTAGAGGTTGGCATAGGCCGGGGCGAATCTCTGACCCATGGCTGTCCCGTGGACCTGTAAGTAGAACTGGTTGTTGAAAAGAAAATCATTGTTGTTTAAACAGAGTTCTATTAGTTGTAGGAGTTCTGAGTCAGGGCGTGAGGGATCCGGATTTCTATTGAAGATGGTGCGAAGTGTTTGTAAGCCTAGGTGGGTGTTGATGTTAGTGTAGAGGTTATTGATGTCTATGGTGAAGAGAAGTGAGTGGGAAGGGACAGCCATGGGTCTGATAGTGTCGATGAAATGGTATGTGTCCTTGATATAACTGGGATGACGAGTGGAGAGGGGACCTAGGAAGTGATCAATATACTGAGCGATATGGTAAGTGGAGCTGTTGCAATCAGAGACTATGGGTCTTCCAGGAGGAACCTCAGAGGGAATGGTCCAGGTTTGCGGGTCTTTGTGGATTTTAGGTAACAGATAGAAGTAGCGGGGTCGTGGGTTGTCAGGTCCGAACAGATAATCTTTTTGTTTTGCTTTAATGTATTTTCTATTGTAAAGGGTCTGAATAATGTTCCTGAGCTTAGTCTGAGTCTGTGGTTGGATTGTCTCGGCAAGGGGTCTGTAGTATGTGGTGTCCGTTAACTGTCTGTGAGCTTCTGTGAGATATTGCTGTCTATCCATGATGATTATTTTAGATCCTTTGTCTGCTGGTTTTATAATGATATTGGGATTACGAATTAGGTCAGTCAGGGCCCTGCGTTCCGGCCCCGTCAGATTGTCAGGGACATCTGTCGGGGGCCGGAAACGCTGGAGGGCCCTTTTGTTTTGGTAAATGAGTTGGCGAGTCAGGGGATGGAGAGTGTCGGAGTTTGGTTCCCAGTGAGATGGATGGGTGAAGGGTAGTGGCTGTCGGTCTGGTTGAAAATGGAAGTAGTCAATAATTTTAAGTCGTCTGTGGAATTTGTGAAGGTCCCTCTGAAGTTCCTCCCGGTCCAGTTTGTCGGGGCGTGGAATGAAAGAGAGTCCCCTCTCCAAAAGGGATAGCTGTAAGGAGGAGGGGGTGAAAAGGGTAGAGAGGTTAAGGACATTGGATGGGGAATTCCACCCCAGGTCCTGTGTGTGTATGTGAGTGTCTGAGTTAGCCTTACAGGTTATTGTAAATTTAGTTGTTGTAACCAGTTTTCAAAGATCAATTTAGCTGTGGTAGGTGTCCAATGAATGTTGTCTTTCTCTGTTACAAAGGTGTCATGTGGGATTTCTGTCAGGAACGGGAAGTGAGTGGTCATGATATTGTTAATAAGTGTAAGATTACCTTTCTGTGCGGGGGTGAGATGGGGTGAGAAGTTCATAATGGGGAAGTAGACATCGGCATTTGGGAAGGTCGACTTCGCCTCACGGAAAAGGGTCCTGAGTTGTTTTGTAGTGGTCTGCCTGGGATCCTGGTCCTTATTGTTGATTCCAATGGAAAAGACCACTATCTTGGTGTTGGGATTGGGTATGGTCTTTTCGAGGACTTTGAGGAAGTGATAGGAATTGGCTCCGGGGTAACTGTCCAGTTGAATTTGCGGGTGGGTATGGGCTGGGATCCGGTTGATGTTTGAGTCTCCGAGAACCAGGACTGGTTTTCTGGGTTTGAAAAACCAGTCCTGGATCTTACGGTTGGGGCGTGCAATATGGTATGATGGTCTGTAGAGGGTCTGTCCGGATGATGTGGCGGTTGGAGTGGTGGAAGAGCGGAGAGGTGGAGTGATGGTGGGAAGTCTGCCTTCTTTGGTAAGGGCTTGGAGGTGTCCGGCTTGAGTGGCTTCCGATGATGGTGTAATGTTGTGGCAGGGTGACGCTGGGAGGTCTTGCTCTGGTTCCAGGCGGGGGTGTGTTGAGAGAGGAGGGGGAGAGAGGTGAAGAGAGAGGGAGCTAGAAGAGGTAACTATAGGATCGGAGGGTGAGTTGGGTGGAGAGGGATGAGAAATAAGAGATTGCAGAGGGAGTGAGGTGGTTAAAGGAGATGAAGTCTGTTTAGGTGGGGATGGTTGGTCCATGATGAGGGGGGTCTTGGGAGTGTGTGGGGGTGAAGATGGTGCAGCTAGCGGGGGGCCCGCGTCGGACAGTGAAACCCCAGCAGAATTTGTAGGAGAGGGCTCAGAGTGGGTTGAGTTCAGGTTATGGGTAACCTTGTTTGACCCTTTCATCACGTTAGCCGTTTCTCTAGCTGTGGTAGGCCTTTTTTCTGCGTGGGCCACTGTCCGTCCTGCTGGACCCACCCGGGTCGCTGCACCATCTGTGGGAAGAGAGGAAGTGAGAATAGTGTCAGTGATATGGACAGAGACATTGGAGTGAGTGCTGAGAGTGAGAGTCTGTAGCTCTTCTGAATTATGGACTTGTCGCGGGGAACCGTGGATCTGGGCTGTTGTTTCAAGGATGGTGGTGGGCTTAATGAACTTGATAGCTGGGGAGGTGAGGGGTAGGATAGGGGAGAGAGGTGTGCAGGGAGTGATTGGTTGCTGTTCTTCTTTGGTTGGCAGGGGTCCCCAGGTGACTTTCCGGACCCTGCATTCTTTTGGGGTGGAGGTGGATGGATCCGATGTTGGGTCTGCGGGATGGTTTGTTGTCTTTTCTGGGGGTTTGTTGACTGGTGGTTGTGGTTTGATTGGTCCTCTTCGGGTCAGCTGGGGGTCGGGTGGCATGGTGGTGGTGAATTTTTTGTAGATTGGGTAGGGTGAGGGAAGAGTAGTGGGTTTGGGATTGGTAGTCTGCAGGGGTGTAGTTTGTGTTCCAGTTGAGGTCTGACGGGGGTCTTCTCCTTGGGTTGGTGTGCAGGGGGATGAGGTGGATGGCTTGGTTTCTTCCATTAGTGACTTACGGGGGCCTAAGTAAAGGGACAGTGTGTTGGGGGCAGCTGGTCTGGGCAGGGGGGGATAGTGCTCTTCCGGAATGGTGGGTAGGTTGTTGATTGTAGAAGGCCTCTGTGGACGGTATGGTGGTGAGATTGCAGTGGCTGGTTGGGATGGTTGTAGGAGTTGCTGTAGTGACTGTAGAGTTTCTGTAGATAGTCTGTTCCCATACCGTTTTCTGGCCCAGCCGGTGGCTATTTGCAGGGCTTGTGGATTGTGGGTGGTTGTATCTGTGTGGGTGGCTATTGTAGTCTGATAGTGTTGCTGTAAAATGGCTATTGTGTTCTGCATCCATTGTGATGTGTTATTATGTATTTTGTTTCTTGTGTCTATGGTGGGTGTAGATGGTTTAATAAAGTCTGTAAGCCGGGTGACCTGTCTTAGCATCCCCGGAGGGAATGTTCCTGTTTGCAGTGCTGTGTCCATTATCTGCTTGTGATGAAATGCCTGGATGAGTTTGAAATAATGTTTACTGGCCTGTCTGGTTTCTGGGTCTGGTGGGTGAAGTAATGGTTGGTGTGTGTTGATGATGGGTCTATGTATGGGTGGTTGTATGTTGATGTTCATGAGTGGGGTGGGTGTGGGTGTGGGTGTGGGTGTATGTGTGTGTGTGGAGGAGCCATTTTGAGCCCCGCTCCTGTGTGTTGACTTACCTCTAAAAATATGGTACATACAGGTGGAGAGCTCTTACCTTCGTTTTGCTGGTGTGGTTAGTCCTGCTGTAGATCAAAGTCCGGTGTTATAGTTGTGGAGGTTGATCTGGAGTTGAGACAGGTGCTTCTGTGTTGGCAGTCCTGTGTTGTTGGTTTAAAAATGGTTCTTGAAGATGAGGGTTATTGTTTGTGCTCCGGGTGGTAGTCCTGATGAACTTGCAGGTTGACAGTTAAAAACGGCAGATAAAAAGAGTCTTTTCTGCCTATTGGTGGGCCGGCAGAGCCCTCCACCCGTGTTTTAAAACCAAACTTTATTAAGTAATTTGATTAAAAACACAAATTAGAACCAATTAAAAAACCACTCAAATCGAGGGTATAAAAGATCTTAATACAATGCAATAAAACCAGAGTAAAAGTCTTACGCATAAGAGCGGGGTCCCGACGTTTCGCAGGTGTACTGCTTCCTCAGGGGATTTTTCAATAATGGCTCCTCAGGTGCTTTAAAAGCTGTTGAGGGAGGGAGCTTAGTCCCTCCCCAACAGGAAGTGCATGTGTGTGTGTGTGTGTGTGTGTCATGTGTTGATTGGTTAGGTGTGTGGGTGTGTGGGGAATTCTGGAGGGAAAACATGTGTTCGAATCTGGTTGGTCGGTTTTGGAGGGAAAAGTTATGGTTGAAGTGAGGATGGGTGTTGGGTTGAGATGGTTTTGTATGCGAATTGTCTGAATATGTAGCTCACCTGGCTGGGCCAGGGTCGGCACCCGTGCGACAGCGGTTCGACTCCCGACCGGAGCAATCCAACGAGGGTTTTTATTGTAGGTGGATCCGGATGAAGGTGTGCGGAGGTCTTCTTTTGAGGAGTGGTGTTCTTGAGGTAGGGAGGTAATGGTTCAGTTGATTATTTCTTGCGGGAGTCCGGTTGAAAGGTTGAGGTGAAGGAATGCAGATCAGTGGCACTGGCTGGGTTAGGGTTGGGGTTGGGGTTGGGGTTATGAGTTTGGGTTAAAATGCTATGCACTGGCCTACTGGTCTGACAAAATGAATGAATGGCAGAATGGAGAGAGAGGTGGTCCTTCCCACCGGGGAGCAGGGTTCGATCCCCAGGCAGAGCACCGGGCAGAAGGAAGAGAGGGACCTGCCTAAAACACACTTATAAAAGGGGACGGGCCCAGCAAATAAATGAAAATAATAAAAAGTTATAAATATATGTATATATTATATATATTAAATTAATAAAATGATAAAACAACGTAGACTAATATAAAAAAACACACTTGTGTTTGTGGGGAGGGGGGGGCTGGGAACCGTCCCAATTGGAAGCCATGCGGATCACCATCGGGAGGTGCATATGATAATAAAAAAAAAAAAAAAAAAAAAAAAAAAAAAAAAAAAAAAAATAAAAAATAAAAAACAAGCATTTATAAATAGTAAAAACATTAGTAAGTTAAAAGAGGGTTTCCTGCCCCTATTTCTATTGTACCAAATACTAAAATTTGTTGGGAATAAAAGAGTAAAATATGCACCTCCCGCCTAGGTGGGGATTCGAACCCCAGTCTGCCGTGTGGCAGACCGGGGCATTAACCATTCTGCTATCTTACCGGTTGTATTGGGATGGGATCCGCCTGGTCCAAGAACAGTGCAGGAACAAGCTCGGGAGGACCATACCCGGAGGTGGTGGATGTAGTTTACCTTCTTTCAGTCATCATTTAGACCTCCAGGCACCGTGGTCCCGAGCTTGTGGATCCAAATCTTCTCCGCTCTCTTCCTCTGCCCACAGGTCCAACAGTCATTGTTTTCTAAAACTGTTATGATGATTTGGGTGGGGGAATGTAGTTGAAAATGCTGTACCAGGGGGGTTGTGAGTCGACCTTCCCCAATGTTATAAAGGTGTTGTGATAGGCGGGTGTGTGTGGAATGTTTTGTTTCTCCTATGTAGTGTTTATTGCAGAGTGTGCATGTAATGATGTAAACTATGTTGGTGGTAGTGATGGAGAAGGAGCCGAGGGTAGGAAAAGCTGTGTTGCTGTATGGATTGTGGATGAATTTTCTGTTCCTGTAATGGTGACTATGTGGAAGTGGGGGTGTAGGTCTATGGTCGGTGAATTGGGATTTGATGAGAATGGATTGAAGGCTCTTGTGTTTCCTGTAGGCTGAGATGATCTTATGGTTATGGAAGGCCGGGTGTTGAGACTGTGTTATAGAAAAGTTTTGTTTGATGATGCGGTGTAAGTGGGTGATTTGGTGAGAGAAAGTTGAGACAAACGGTATCAGACGTGAAGGTGGAGGAGAGTTGTGATGAGTAGGTGGGGTGTGTGTAGGGGGTGAGCTTGGGCCGTAGCTGTCCTTGGGGTTGGGGTAGGGAAAGGGATACAAATCCTGGTTCAAATGGGGGTTAGGGAGGGAGTGAGGGGTAGGGGGTGGGTTAGGATTAGGGCAGGGGGTGGGGGGTAGGTTAGGGTTAGGGTAAGGGGACAGGGATGGGTTAGGGTGAGGAGATGGGAATGGGTAGAGGTTAGGTTTAGGGTGAGGGAAGGGATAAGGGTCAGGAGTGGAGGAAGGGTAGAGGTGGTGTGATGGGTAGGGAACGGGATACAAACCTTGGGTTTGGTGGTGGGGAGGACTTACCGACGGCCCAAGCTCACGGACCTGGGGTGAGGGGAGAGAGTGGGGAGTTGGAGAGAGGGAGGGAGAGCGAGTGGGAGCGAGAGAAGCCAGTGTGGAATTTTTTATGGAACGGAGGAATCGTTTGGAATAGCCTCTAGGGCGTAAACTGCTAAAAAGGGTACTGGTGGCTGTGTGAAAGTCCTGAATGTTGCTACAGATACGAAAAAAACGGATGATTTGTGACTTTATAATTCCCTTAAAAGTGTGTTTAGGATGGTAACTGGATTTATGGAGTAATGAATGGGTATCTGTGGGTTTGAAATAGACTTTTGTCTGTAGTGTTTTGTGGGTGGTGTTGGTAGGCCTGAGAAAAACTGTGGTGTCTAGAAAATTGATATGTGTTGTATCTATTGTGTATTTTACAGTAATGGAAGGATGATGGCTATTGAGAATGGAGATGAATTCTGAAAATTTGGACTGTTCGTGGGGCCAGATACCAAAAATGTCATCTAAAAACCTGAGGTAGAGTGATGGTTGAAGGGGACATTTGGCTAGGGCTTCTCGCTCCCACTCGCTCATGTAGAGGTTGGCATAGGCCGGGGCGAATCTCTGACCCATGGCTGTCCCGTGGACCTGTAAGTAGAACTGGTTGTTGAAAAGAAAATCATTGTTGTTTAAACAGAGTTCTATTAGTTGTAGGAGTTCTGAGTCAGGGCGTGAGGGATCCGGATTTCTATTGAAGATGGTGCGAAGTGTTTGTAAGCCTAGGTGGGTGTTGATGTTAGTGTAGAGGTTATTGATGTCTATGGTGAAGAGAAGTGAGTGGGAAGGGACAGCCATGGGTCTGATAGTGTCGATGAAATGGTATGTGTCCTTGATATAACTGGGATGACGAGTGGAGAGGGGACCTAGGAAGTGATCAATATACTGAGCGATATGGTAAGTGGAGCTGTTGCAATCAGAGACTATGGGTCTTCCAGGAGGAACCTCAGAGGGAATGGTCCAGGTTTGCGGGTCTTTGTGGATTTTAGGTAACAGATAGAAGTAGCGGGGTCGTGGGTTGTCAGGTCCGAACAGATAATCTTTTTGTTTTGCTTTAATGTATTTTCTATTGTAAAGGGTCTGAATAATGTTCCTGAGCTTAGTCTGAGTCTGTGGTTGGATTGTCTCGGCAAGGGGTCTGTAGTATGTGGTGTCCGTTAACTGTCTGTGAGCTTCTGTGAGATATTGCTGTCTATCCATGATGATTATTTTAGATCCTTTGTCTGCTGGTTTTATAATGATATTGGGATTACGAATTAGGTCAGTCAGGGCCCTGCGTTCCGGCCCCGTCAGATTGTCAGGGACATCTGTCGGGGGCCGGAAACGCTGGAGGGCCCTTTTGTTTTGGTAAATGAGTTGGCGAGTCAGGGGATGGAGAGTGTCGGAGTTTGGTTCCCAGTGAGATGGATGGGTGAAGGGTAGTGGCTGTCGGTCTGGTTGAAAATGGAAGTAGTCAATAATTTTAAGTCGTCTGTGGAATTTGTGAAGGTCCCTCTGAAGTTCCTCCCGGTCCAGTTTGTCGGGGCGTGGAATGAAAGAGAGTCCCCTCTCCAAAAGGGATAGCTGTAAGGAGGAGGGGGTGAAAAGGGTAGAGAGGTTAAGGACATTGGATGGGGAATTCCACCCCAGGTCCTGTGTGTGTATGTGAGTGTCTGAGTTAGCCTTACAGGTTATTGTAAATTTAGTTGTTGTAACCAGTTTTCAAAGATCAATTTAGCTGTGGTAGGTGTCCAATGAATGTTGTCTTTCTCTGTTACAAAGGTGTCATGTGGGATTTCTGTCAGGAACGGGAAGTGAGTGGTCATGATATTGTTAATAAGTGTAAGATTACCTTTCTGTGCGGGGGTGAGATGGGGTGAGAAGTTCATAATGGGGAAGTAGACATCGGCATTTGGGAAGGTCGACTTCGCCTCACGGAAAAGGGTCCTGAGTTGTTTTGTAGTGGTCTGCCTGGGATCCTGGTCCTTATTGTTGATTCCAATGGAAAAGACCACTATCTTGGTGTTGGGATTGGGTATGGTCTTTTCGAGGACTTTGAGGAAGTGATAGGAATTGGCTCCGGGGTAACTGTCCAGTTGAATTTGCGGGTGGGTATGGGCTGGGATCCGGTTGATGTTTGAGTCTCCGAGAACCAGGACTGGTTTTCTGGGTTTGAAAAACCAGTCCTGGATCTTACGGTTGGGGCGTGCAATATGGTATGATGGTCTGTAGAGGGTCTGTCCGGATGATGTGGCGGTTGGAGTGGTGGAAGAGCGGAGAGGTGGAGTGATGGTGGGAAGTCTACCTTCTTTGGTGAGGGCTTGGGGGTGTCCGGCTTGAGTGGCTTCCGATGATGGTGTAATGTTGTGGCAGGGTGACACTGGGAGGTCTTGCTCTGGTTCCAGGCGGGGGTGTGTTGAGAGAGGAGGGGGAGAGAGGTGAAGAGAGAGGGAGCTAGAAGATGTAACTATAGGATCGGAGGGTGAGTTGGGTGGGGAGGGATGAGAAATAAGAGATTGCAGAGGGGGTGAGGTGGTTAGAGGAGATGAAGTCTGTTTAGGTGGGGATGGTTGGTCCATGATGAGGGGGGTCTTGGGAGTGTGTGGGGGTGAAGATGGTGCAGCTAGCGGGGGGCCCGCGTCGGACAGTGAAACCCCAGCAGAATTTGTAGGAGAGGGCTCAGAGTGGGTTGAGTTCAGGTTATGGGTAACCTTGTTTGACCCTTTCATCACATTAGCCGTTTCTCTAGCTGTGGTAGGCCTTTTTTCTGCGTGGGCCACTGTCCGTCCTGCTGGACCCACCCGGGTCGCTGCACCATCTGTGGGGAGAGAGGAAGTGAGAATAGTGTCAGTGATATGGACAGAGACATTGGAGTGAGTGCTGAGAGTGAGAGTCTGTAGCTCTTCTGAATTATGGACTTGTCGCGGGGAACCGTGGATCTGGGCTGTTGTTTCAAGGATGGTGGTGGGCTTAATGAACTTGATAGCTGGGGAGGTGAGGGGTAGAATAGGGGAGAGAGGTGTGCAGGGAGTGATTGGTTGCTGTTCTTCTTTGGTTGGCAGGGGTCCCCAGGTGACTTTCCGGACCCTGCATTCTTTTGGGGTGGAGGTGGATGGATCCGATGTTGGGTCTGCGGGATGGTTTGTTGTCTTTTCTGGGGGTTTGTTGACTGGTGGTTGTGGTTTGATTGGTCCTCTACGGGTCAGCTGGGGGTCGGGTGGCATGGTGGTGGTGAATTTTTTGTAGATTGGGTAGGGTGAGGGAAGAGTAGTGGGTTTGGGATTGGTAGTCTGCAGGGGTGTAGTTTGTGTTCCAGTTGAGGTCTGACGGGGGTCTTCTCCTTGGGTTGGTGTGCAGGGGGATGAGGTGGATGGCTTGATTTCTTCCATTAGTGACTTACGGGGGCCTAAGTAAAGGGACAGTGTGTTGGGGGCAGCTGGTCTGGGCAGGGGGGGATAGTGCTCTTCCGGAATGGTGGGTAGGTTGTTGATTGTAGAAGGCCTCTGTGGACGGTATGGTGGTGAGGTTGCAGTGGCTGGTTGGGATGGTTGTAGGAGTTGCTGTAGTGACTGTAGAGTTTCTGTAGATAGTCTGTTCCCATACCGTTTTCTGGCCCAGCCGGTGGCTATTTGCAGGGCTTGTGGATTGTGGGTGGTTGTATCTGTGTGGGTGGCTATTGTAGTCTGATAGTGTTGCTGTAAAATGGCTATTGTGTTCTGCATCCATTGTGATGTGTTATTATGTATTTTGTTTCTTGTGTCTATGGTGGGTGTAGATGGTTTAATAAAGTCTGTAAGCCGGGTGACCTGTCTTAGCATCCCCGGAGGGAATGTTCCTGTTTGCAGTGCCGTGTCCATTATCTGCTTGTGATGAAATGCCTGGATGAGTTTGAAATAGTGTTTACTGGCCTGTCTGGTTTCTGGGTCTGGTGGGTGAAGTAATGGTTGGTGTGTGTTGATGATGGGTCTATGTATGGGTGGTTGTATGTTGATGTTCATGAGTGGGGTGGGTGTGGGTGTGGGTGTGGGTGTATGTGTGTGTGTGTGTGTGTGTGTGGAGGAGCCATTTTGAGCCCCGCTCCTGTGTGTTGACTTACCTCTAAAAATATGGTACATACAGGTGGAGAGCTCTTACCTTCGTTTTGCTGATGTGGTTAGTCCTGCTGTAGATCAAAGTCCGGTGTTATAGTTGTGGAGGTTGATCTGGAGTTGAGACAGGTGCTTCTGTGTTGGCAGTCCTGTGTTGTTGGTTTAAAAATGGTTCTTGAAGATGAGGGTTATTGTTTGTGCTCCGGGTGGTAGTCCTGATGAACTTGCAGGTTGACAGTTAAAAACGGCAGATAAAAGGAGTCTTTTCTGCCTATTGGTGGGCCGGCAGAGCCCTCCACCAGTGTTTTAAAATCAAACTTTATTAGGTAATTTGATTAAAAACACAAATTAGAACCAATTAAAAAACCACTCAAATCGAGGGTATAAAAGATCTTAATACAATGCAATAAAACCAGAGTAAAAGTCTTACGCATAAGAGCGGGGTCCCGACGTTTCGCAGTATGTGCTGCTTCCTCAGGGGATTTACAATGATGGCTCCTCGTGTGCATTAAAAGCTGTTGAGGGAGGGAGGTTAGTCCCTCCCCCAACAGGAAGTGTGTGTGTGTGTGTCATGTGGTGATTGGTTAGGTGTGTGGGTGTGTGGAGTGTTCTGGAGGGAAAAGATGTGTACAAATCTGATTGGCTGATTTTGGAGGGAATTGTTCTGGTTGAAGTTAGGTGAGTGCCTGGTTGGAGTTGATGTTTGGTGTAGAGTGTCTGAGTGTGTAGCTCACCTAGCCGGGCCATGGTCGGGAAGCGGGAGACAGTGGGTCGACTCCAGGCTGGGGCAATGCTTGGAGTCCTCTTGTTGGTGGTGGATCCAGGTGGAAGGTGCAAAAAAGTCCTGTTTTTTGTTGTGGTAGTGGTTCTGTTGGTTATTTGTTTTTTTTTTCTTGATGTCCAGGGTAGGTTGGAGTGAGCGAAAGTAGATCAGTGGCACTGGCTGGGTTAGGGTTGGGGTTGGGGTTGGGGTTATGGGTTCTGGTTAAATTACTGTGCACTGGCCTACTGATCTGACAAAATGGATGGCTGGATGGAAACAGAAATGGTCCTTCCCATTGGGGACCAGGGTTCGATTCCCAGGCAGAGCACCGGACAGAGAGAAGAGAGTGACCTGCTACAGGTATCTTTAGCAAGGAGTAGCGGGCCCAGCAAATAAATGAAATAAATATAATAAAAAAAAGGGATAAAAGAATGAATGTAGAGTTAAAATTGATAGTGATGTATTTAAAATATTAAAAAAAAAAAAAAAAAAAATCTTTGGGAGCTGGGAACCGACCCAATTAGGGTCATGAGGATCACCATAGGGAGATGCATAAAAAAATTTTTTCTAAAATTCCAAGTCTATTAATGTTTAAAATTGTTAAGAATAAAAAAGTAAAATATGCACCTCCCGTCCGGCGTGGATTCGAACCCCAGTCTGCTGTGTGGCAGACCAGGGCTTAGACCATTGTGCTGTCTCTCAAGGTGATCCGGAATGGGATCCGCATGGCCCAAGACGAATGCAGGAACAGGCTGGGGAGTACCGTACCCAGAGGTGGTGGATGTGGTTTTCCTTACTTTAGTCATCGTTTAGCCCTCCGGGCACAGTGGTCCCGAGCCTGTGGATCCAAATCTTCTCCGCTCTCTTCCTCTGTCCACAGGTCCAACGGTCGTTATTTTCTACGACAGTTATTGTGAGGTGCGTGGGGGGATGTAGCTGGAAGTGTTGTACTAGGGGGGTGGCAAGTCGACCTTCCCTAATGTTGTATAGGTGTTGTGAAAGCCGGGTGTGTGCAGAATGTTGTGTTTCTCCTATGTAGTGTTTATTGCAAAGTGTGCAGGTGATTATGTAGACTATATTTGTGGTGGTGATGGAGAAGGAGCCGAGAGTGGGAAATGCTGAGTTACTGAGTGAATTATGGATGAATTTTCTGTTTTTATAGTGATGGCTGTGTGGAAGGGTGGGTGTGGGTCTATGGTCAGTAAATTGTGATCTGGTGAGAAAAGATTGAAGGCTCCGATGTTTCCTATGGGCTGAGATGATTTGGTGGTTATGAAATGCCGGATGTGCAGACTGTAATCTGGAGAAGTTGTGTTTGATGATGCGGTGCAGGGCAGTAGTTTGGTGGGAAAAGGTGGAAACAAAGGGTATCAGTTGTGGTGGTGGAGGAGGGTTGTGGTGTGCTGGTGGGGAATGTCTATGTGGTGAGCTTAGGCCGTGCCTGTCCTTGGGGTTGGGGTTAGGATTAGGGCAAGGGGTAGGGGGTAGGTTAGGGTTAGGATAGAGGGATGGGGGTGGGTTAGGGTCAGGGGAGGGGGGTGGGGGGTTAGGGTTAGGGTTAGGGTTAGGGTTAGGGTTAGGGGTTAGGGTTAGGGTTAGGGTTAGGGTTAGGGCGTGGGAACTGACCCTGTCCTCTGCTGAGGACAGGAGGGGCACGGTCCTTCCCCCAATCCCTTCCGCCACCCAGGTCCCGAAGTGGCTGACGGCGGCGCCCCCTACCATATTGCACCACCGTCCAGCCTTCATCATATTGACCCATATTGGGTCTTTTAGCTCAGTTATTTTTTTATGTGTGTTTGTGATGTCGCCTTTGTTATCTATGTAATAAATGTTTTTCTAATTTATTTATTATTTATTAACAGATATTTATTTATTAATGTATTTATTTATAATAAACAAAGGCTTTTAACAAAATAATGAAATAATAAATTTTTATTTTAAATGAAATAAACTAATTAGTTTTTAATAAAAAAATGAAATAATGAAAAAATGAAATAATGCACCCAGTCGCGACGTTTCGACCCGTATAGGTCTTCCTCAGGCGTGGGTGCAAGCAGTGTTTGTGTGTGTGTGAAAGAGTTGTTGTTCTGTTGCGAGTTTGAGTGAGAATGAATCCAATGTGCTTTTCCCCTTTTATAACCTCCTGTTAAAGTTCCTTTGTGTTTCTGTTTTAGTTTCTTTAGTTTCCTAGTTCCATTTGACTTTTTTAGTTTTTTTAATTGTCGGTGTTATTCAATTGAATGTCTTTTTGTTTTTTACCATAAAATAAAATAAAAATATTACAATAATAAAAAAAATATATAATAATAAATAATAATATAAAATAAAATATAAAAAAATTTATTTTTTAATTTATTTTTTATTTTTTATATTTAGATAGGAATAGGGTTAAATTAGATTAGGGTTAGTTTTAGATATTAATATTAATAATAGGTTAGGTTCGTATATATTAGATTAGGTTCAAGTATCAATCATAAGGCTAGATTTAGGTATCAATAATAATAATAATAACATATTTATGATTAGATTATGTTTAAGTATAAATAATAGTTAGATTAGATTTAGATAGGGTTAGGGTTAGACATAATTAATAATTTGGTTAGGGTTAGGGCCAGATTAAGATTAGGGTTAGATTTAGGCATAACTCATAATAATTTGGTTAGGGTTAGGGCCAGATTAAGATTAGGGTTAGGTTTAGGCATAATTAATAATAATTTGGTTAGGGTTAGGGCCAGATTAAGATTAGGGTTAGGTTTAGGCATAATTAATAATAATTTGGTTAGGGTTAGGGCCAGATTAAGATTAGGGTTAGATTTAGGCATAACTCATAATAATTTGGTTAGGGTTAGGGCCAGATTAAGATTAGGGTTAGGTTTAGGCATAATTAATAATAATTTGGTTAGGGTTAGGGCCAGATTAAGATTAGGGTTAGATTTAGGCATAACTCATAATAATTTGGTTAGGGTTAGGGCCAGATTAAGATTAGGGTTAGGTTTAGGCATAATTAATAATAATTTGGTTAGGGTTAGGGCCAGATTAAGATTAGGATTGGTTTAGGTTTAGATAGTAATTTAGTAGGGTTAGGTATTAGTTACTTTGATAAAATTTTATCATTCAAATGTTTTGGATTGTATAATTAATTTTAATTTCTTTTGATATTTAAGCCGAATGGTGTTCTCGTATTCAATGAGATAATCCATTTTCTCTCTCTTTGTTTTCTATTTTGGTCCGTCCAAGTTGAATCTCTTTGAAGGCCCGCCACCCTAAATGAATCAAAACCATGTAATAAAAAATGTTTGACTAAAGGCGTATCCATTTCTTTTTTATTCCTTATATTATATCTATGCTGAATCATTCGAGTCGCGATTGAGTTTTTTGTTTCTCCTACATATTGTATACCACATTTTGAACAAAATATTGTGTAAACACAATTTGAAGAATTTGGACTGAAGTTTTGCATGATTTTAAAGATCTTTTTATTCTTTTTATTCCTAATAAAATTTATTCTAACAAAATGTTTGTCCAATATGTGTGGTTTTTTAAAAATATTTGTATTTGCTTGTAATTTGGCCCTGATCAAATGGTCTTTCAAATTTTTATTTTTCCTATAGGCCAAGATTAGTTTGAAATTTGGGATAATATTTTGGTTCTCTATTAAGTTTTCGAAATTATTTTTAAGTTTCCTATTAATAATTGTGTTGATTGATGAAAATGTGGTTATCAGTGGAATTAATTCCTTTTGATCTTCCTCCCTCCGGGTTCTAAAATTCTTTAAACACTTCCTCAAAAAAGTTCTCCCGTATCCCCTCATTCTTAATGCATCAAAAAGTATCCCAACTGCTTCCAAAAAATCCGTCTCCTGTGTGCAAATACGATCAAATCTAATTAATTGGGATTTAATAATTCCCCTAAATGTGTGCTGTGGATGAAAACTAGTTTTAAATAACAAAGCGTGTGTGTCTGTGTTCTTAAAATAGACTTTAATATCTAATTTGAGGTTCCTAATGAAATTAGCTCCTTTGTAAACTGTAGTATCCAAAAAATTAATTGAATTTTGATTGATTTCAGATTTAACTTTAATAGACGGATCGTGTGAATTCAAAATTTGAACAAACTTTTTAAATTCTTCCTCTGAATCTTCCCAAATTCCCCAAATATCATCCAAAAATCTTAAATATTGTGTTGGTTTTTTCGAACATTTCGCCATAACCTCTTCCTCCCAATTAGCCATGAATATGTTCGCATAAGATGGTGCAAATCTTTTCCCCATTGCCGTACCCTTAATCTGTAAGTAATACTTATCATTGAAAAGAAAATCATTTTTATTCAAATTAATCTCCAGAAATGAAATAATTTCTTCATCTGGTCTTTTAGGGTCTGGGTATTTTTCAAATATCTTTCTAACCGCTTTTAATCCTGCACTGATTTCAATGTTTGTATAAAGACTTTCTACATCTAAAGAAAAGAAATAGCAATGGGGTGAAACTTTTAATTTTTTAATAATATCAATAAAATGATAAGTATCTTTAATATAAGATGGATGCTTTGTTGACAGAGGATTAAGATAAAAATCAATGTATTCCGCAATCCGATACGTTTCGCTTTCACAATCTGATACAATCGGCCTCCCCGGGGGAATCTTAAAGGGAACTGTCCATTTTTCTGGCTCTTTGTGTATTTTTGGCAAAATATAAAATCTGCGCTCTCTAGGTTGAAAATCTCCTTCCAAATATTCCTTCTGTCTTTTATTAATGAATTTCTTCTCCTTTAATGTATTGAGAATCTTTTGTACTATTGGGATTGTCTGTTTGAAAATAGGCTCTTTTAGTTTTTTATAATAATTTTTATCATTCAATTGTCGTTCCACTTCAAAAATATATTGATTTTTATCCAAAATGACAACTGCACTACCCTTATCCGCAGGCTTTATGACTATCGTTTTATTATTTTTCAATTCTCTAAGAGCTTTTACTTCTTGTGGCGATAAGTTTAATTTCTCCTTAATTGGCTTATAGTGTTTTTTAATTAGCTCCAAATCACTATCAATTAATTGTCCAATTTCCAATGGCAGGGTTTCCATTGGTGGCGTCCATGCCGACGGGCCTATGAAGGGAAGAGCCCTCTTTTGTCTAGAATCTTTAAAATAAGATGCTAATTTAATTTTCCTATGATAATTTTGAATGTCCAATTGAAATTGTGATTTTTGATCCCTGTATAAATCAATCGTTGGAATAAAATTCAGTCCCCTGTTCAATAGGTCAAATTGTGGTCTTGTAAGTTGAAAGTTTTCTGCCAATACCATCACATTTTGTGTCAGAAGGGGTCGCTGTCCCCCATCCCCCTCCTGAGGCAGGCTTATCGGGGGACCAAGTTTAAACAGGCCATCCAATGGGTCAACATGGCGCTAGCTGTGTCTCTTGTCCAATGTATATTGTCCCTTTCTGTGTGGAAATCATTGCTCCTAAGGAGCGGGAGGAATGGCATGTTCTTGGAGATGTGGTTGTTGAGAACCTGCAAAGTGGCCTGCTCTATCCTCATCAAAGAGGTGGAAAAATTAATCATGGGCACCCATACTTCAGCGTACGGAAACCTGTTTTTTGCCGCCCTCACCGCTGCTTGCATTTGTTTGATGGCTGTCTCCTTGCCTTTCTGGGCCCTACAATTGAGACCGAAGGACAAAACAACCTTTTCAACCTCCACCCGGTTTGTCGATTTCGCCATCAGGGCTTGTGCATGACGAAAGTTAGCCCCCGGATAACTCTCGATTTGTAAGTCTGGGACGGAATATTCTGGAAATTTAGCCAGGTTAGAGTCCCCTAGAATAATCCACTTCCTTCTTATGTTCAGCCCCCAGTCAATCATTTTGCGGTCTGTATTGACATGTCTGTTAACTTTGGAGAGCTGTATTGTTGGGGTAGATGAGAGTCCCGGAAACAAATCCCTTTGGGATGTGTCATCTTCAGAGTCCGTTTGTCTGTGGATTTGTATGAGGGTTTGTTCGGCTCCTATGGCCTTCGGACTTGGAGACACACTAAGTTGAGAAGGGGTCAGAGGTAGACTCCCTTGCATGCTGTCTTCAATGTCTTCATCCAACAACCATCCTGGCATAGTCATCCTGTTAGTCTGAGCTGTCTGATTCCGTTCCTGTGTGTCGTCCCTACGTTCTTCAATGTTCAAAAAATCACTGTCCTCCTCTATAATGCAGGCATTCCTCCTGCTACGTTGTGGTCTGGGTGGCAGGGGGCTAATGTCTTCCTCTCCTGAGGACCATCTTTGTGGAGGTGGAGGCAACGGCTCCGTCTGCATAGCTTGTTCTGTGGTTGTCCGGTATGTACGTCTGATGAGATTAGGGTTACTTTGTTGTGTAAGATTGTCTGGGTATGTTGATGTTTGAGGTTGGGCCTCTTGAGTTGTTTGTTGTTGTGCGTCTTGAACGGTCTGTTGTTGTGCATCTTGAGTTTTCCCTTTTGCTCGTGTGTTGTCTGAATGTACTTCTTGCCTTGTGTGTTGTTGTGCATCTCGTGTATCTTGTGGTGGTCTCTGTATGTTATCAGTTTGTTCCCCCCGTGTGTTCACCGGTCTCTGTTGTGCCTCTCTCTCTTTATACATTTCTGCCCTGGACGTAATAAGAGCTTCCGCATGATCAATAACGTCCTGCGTAATGCGTTGCAGATTCCTCCGGGCCCATCTTGTTGCCACCTCAAAGGCTGGTTTCCAGTCCTCCATCCAGTGCCTAGCGAGTTCCTCCATCATGGTCTCCAGGCCGGTCTTGTAGTGGTTCTCAAGAATGGTCAGTGTGTTGTATCCCCAATTGCTTGCGTTACCTCTAATGAGATCCACTGTGTCCATTGTGGGATACGCAGGTTTGATCATAACAGCCAGCATTTCCATCATACGGGAAATCATCCGTGGCTCTGGTTTCCCTGGTTTAGGTGCCACATTTTGAAGGTGATGCACCGTCTTAATTATCCCATGCATCTTTCGCACCAGTTGTCCAAACTTTGGATCAGCTGGTTGCTGTCTAATCTGTTCTTGTCCCCCAGGTCTGGATGGAAAATACCCGGGGACAAATCTCCGATTGTCCTGGCGCAGTACTGCTGCGTAGGAGCGTGATTGGGGACCAAGGTAGCGGTTGGAGCTCGGAGGAGGCGCTGGCTGGTTAGGGCGTGGGAACTGACCCTGTCCTCTGCTGAGGACAGGAGGGGCACGGTCCTTCCCCCAATCCCTTCCGCCACCCAGGTCCCGAAGTGGCTGACGGCGGCGCCCCCTACCATATTGCACCACCGTCCAGCCTTCATCATATTGACCCATATTGGGTCTTTTAGCTCAGTTATTTTTTTATGTGTGTTTGTGATGTCGCCTTTGTTATCTATGTAATAAATGTTTTTCTAATTTATTTATTATTTATTAACAGATATTTATTTATTAATGTATTTATTTATAATAAACAAAGGCTTTTAACAAAATAATGAAATAATAAATTTTTATTTTAAATGAAATAAACTAATTAGTTTTTAATAAAAAAATGAAATAATGAAAAAATGAAATAATGCACCCAGTCGCGACGTTTCGACCCGTATAGGTCTTCCTCAGGCGTGGGTGCAAGCAGTGTTTGTGTGTGTGTGAAAGAGTTGTTGTTCTGTTGCGAGTTTGAGTGAGAATGAATCCAATGTGCTTTTCCCCTTTTATAACCTCCTGTTAAAGTTCCTTTGTGTTTCTGTTTTAGTTTCTTTAGTTTCCTAGTTCCATTTGACTTTTTTAGTTTTTTTAATTGTCGGTGTTATTCAATTGAATGTCTTTTTGTTTTTTACCATAAAATAAAATAAAAATATTACAATAATAAAAAAAATATATAATAATAAATAATAATATAAAATAAAATATAAAAAAATTTATTTTTTAATTTATTTTTTATTTTTTATATTTAGATAGGAATAGGGTTAAATTAGATTAGGGTTAGTTTTAGATATTAATATTAATAATAGGTTAGGTTCGTATATATTAGATTAGGTTCAAGTATCAATCATAAGGCTAGATTTAGGTATCAATAATAATAATAATAACATATTTATGATTAGATTATGTTTAAGTATAAATAATAGTTAGATTAGATTTAGATAGGGTTAGGGTTAGACATAATTAATAATTTGGTTAGGGTTAGGGCCAGATTAAGATTAGGGTTAGATTTAGGCATAACTCATAATAATTTGGTTAGGGTTAGGGCCAGATTAAGATTAGGGTTAGGTTTAGGCATAATTAATAATAATTTGGTTAGGGTTAGGGCCAGATTAAGATTAGGGTTAGGTTTAGGCATAATTAATAATAATTTGGTTAGGGTTAGGGCCAGATTAAGATTAGGGTTAGATTTAGGCATAACTCATAATAATTTGGTTAGGGTTAGGGCCAGATTAAGATTAGGGTTAGGTTTAGGCATAATTAATAATAATTTGGTTAGGGTTAGGGCCAGATTAAGATTAGGGTTAGATTTAGGCATAACTCATAATAATTTGGTTAGGGTTAGGGCCAGATTAAGATTAGGGTTAGGTTTAGGCATAATTAATAATAATTTGGTTAGGGTTAGGGCCAGATTAAGATTAGGATTGGTTTAGGTTTAGATAGTAATTTAGTAGGGTTAGGTATTAGTTACTTTGATAAAATTTTATCATTCAAATGTTTTGGATTGTATAATTAATTTTAATTTCTTTTGATATTTAAGCCGAATGGTGTTCTCGTATTCAATGAGATAATCCATTTTCTCTCTCTTTGTTTTCTATTTTGGTCCGTCCAAGTTGAATCTCTTTGAAGGCCCGCCACCCTAAATGAATCAAAACCATGTAATAAAAAATGTTTGACTAAAGGCGTATCCATTTCTTTTTTATTCCTTATATTATATCTATGCTGAATCATTCGAGTCGCGATTGAGTTTTTTGTTTCTCCTACATATTGTATACCACATTTTGAACAAAATATTGTGTAAACACAATTTGAAGAATTTGGACTGAAGTTTTGCATGATTTTAAAGATCTTTTTATTCTTTTTATTCCTAATAAAATTTATTCTAACAAAATGTTTGTCCAATATGTGTGGTTTTTTAAAAATATTTGTATTTGCTTGTAATTTGGCCCTGATCAAATGGTCTTTCAAATTTTTATTTTTCCTATAGGCCAAGATTAGTTTGAAATTTGGGATAATATTTTGGTTCTCTATTAAGTTTTCGAAATTATTTTTAAGTTTCCTATTAATAATTGTGTTGATTGATGAAAATGTGGTTATCAGTGGAATTAATTCCTTTTGATCTTCCTCCCTCCGGGTTCTAAAATTCTTTAAACACTTCCTCAAAAAAGTTCTCCCGTATCCCCTCATTCTTAATGCATCAAAAAGTATCCCAACTGCTTCCAAAAAATCCGTCTCCTGTGTGCAAATACGATCAAATCTAATTAATTGGGATTTAATAATTCCCCTAAATGTGTGCTGTGGATGAAAACTAGTTTTAAATAACAAAGCGTGTGTGTCTGTGTTCTTAAAATAGACTTTAATATCTAATTTGAGGTTCCTAATGAAATTAGCTCCTTTGTAAACTGTAGTATCCAAAAAATTAATTGAATTTTGATTGATTTCAGATTTAACTTTAATAGACGGATCGTGTGAATTCAAAATTTGAACAAACTTTTTAAATTCTTCCTCTGAATCTTCCCAAATTCCCCAAATATCATCCAAAAATCTTAAATATTGTGTTGGTTTTTTCGAACATTTCGCCATAACCTCTTCCTCCCAATTAGCCATGAATATGTTCGCATAAGATGGTGCAAATCTTTTCCCCATTGCCGTACCCTTAATCTGTAAGTAATACTTATCATTGAAAAGAAAATCATTTTTATTCAAATTAATCTCCAGAAATGAAATAATTTCTTCATCTGGTCTTTTAGGGTCTGGGTATTTTTCAAATATCTTTCTAACCGCTTTTAATCCTGCACTGATTTCAATGTTTGTATAAAGACTTTCTACATCTAAAGAAAAGAAATAGCAATGGGGTGAAACTTTTAATTTTTTAATAATATCAATAAAATGATAAGTATCTTTAATATAAGATGGATGCTTTGTTGACAGAGGATTAAGATAAAAATCAATGTATTCCGCAATCCGATACGTTTCGCTTTCACAATCTGATACAATCGGCCTCCCCGGGGGAATCTTAAAGGGAACTGTCCATTTTTCTGGCTCTTTGTGTATTTTTGGCAAAATATAAAATCTGCGCTCTCTAGGTTGAAAATCTCCTTCCAAATATTCCTTCTGTCTTTTATTAATGAATTTCTTCTCCTTTAATGTATTGAGAATCTTTTGTACTATTGGGATTGTCTGTTTGAAAATAGGCTCTTTTAGTTTTTTATAATAATTTTTATCATTCAATTGTCGTTCCACTTCAAAAATATATTGATTTTTATCCAAAATGACAACTGCACTACCCTTATCCGCAGGCTTTATGACTATCGTTTTATTATTTTTCAATTCTCTAAGAGCTTTTACTTCTTGTGGCGATAAGTTTAATTTCTCCTTAATTGGCTTATAGTGTTTTTTAATTAGCTCCAAATCACTATCAATTAATTGTCCAATTTCCAATGGCAGGGTTTCCATTGGTGGCGTCCATGCCGACGGGCCTATGAAGGGAAGAGCCCTCTTTTGTCTAGAATCTTTAAAATAAGATGCTAATTTAATTTTCCTATGATAATTTTGAATGTCCAATTGAAATTGTGATTTTTGATCCCTGTATAAATCAATCGTTGGAATAAAATTCAGTCCCCTGTTCAATAGGTCAAATTGTGGTCTTGTAAGTTGAAAGTTTTCTGCCAATACCATCACATTTTGTGTCAGAAGGGGTCGCTGTCCCCCATCCCCCTCCTGAGGCAGGCTTATCGGGGGACCAAGTTTAAACAGGCCATCCAATGGGTCAACATGGCGCTAGCTGTGTCTCTTGTCCAATGTATATTGTCCCTTTCTGTGTGGAAATCATTGCTCCTAAGGAGCGGGAGGAATGGCATGTTCTTGGAGATGTGGTTGTTGAGAACCTGCAAAGTGGCCTGCTCTATCCTCATCAAAGAGGTGGAAAAATTAATCATGGGCACCCATACTTCAGCGTACGGAAACCTGTTTTTTGCCGCCCTCACCGCTGCTTGCATTTGTTTGATGGCTGTCTCCTTGCCTTTCTGGGCCCTACAATTGAGACCGAAGGACAAAACAACCTTTTCAACCTCCACCCGGTTTGTCGATTTCGCCATCAGGGCTTGTGCATGACGAAAGTTAGCCCCCGGATAACTCTCGATTTGTAAGTCTGGGACGGAATATTCTGGAAATTTAGCCAGGTTAGAGTCCCCTAGAATAATCCACTTCCTTCTTATGTTCAGCCCCCAGTCAATCATTTTGCGGTCTGTATTGACATGTCTGTTAACTTTGGAGAGCTGTATTGTTGGGGTAGATGAGAGTCCCGGAAACAAATCCCTTTGGGATGTGTCATCTTCAGAGTCCGTTTGTCTGTGGATTTGTATGAGGGTTTGTTCGGCTCCTATGGCCTTCGGACTTGGAGACACACTAAGTTGAGAAGGGGTCAGAGGTAGACTCCCTTGCATGCTGTCTTCAATGTCTTCATCCAACAACCATCCTGGCATAGTCATCCTGTTAGTCTGAGCTGTCTGATTCCGTTCCTGTGTGTCGTCCCTACGTTCTTCAATGTTCAAAAAATCACTGTCCTCCTCTATAATGCAGGCATTCCTCCTGCTACGTTGTGGTCTGGGTGGCAGGGGGCTAATGTCTTCCTCTCCTGAGGACCATCTTTGTGGAGGTGGAGGCAACGGCTCCGTCTGCATAGCTTGTTCTGTGGTTGTCCGGTATGTACGTCTGATGAGATTAGGGTTACTTTGTTGTGTAAGATTGTCTGGGTATGTTGATGTTTGAGGTTGGGCCTCTTGAGTTGTTTGTTGTTGTGCGTCTTGAACGGTCTGTTGTTGTGCATCTTGAGTTTTCCCTTTTGCTCGTGTGTTGTCTGAATGTACTTCTTGCCTTGTGTGTTGTTGTGCATCTCGTGTATCTTGTGGTGGTCTCTGTATGTTATCAGTTTGTTCCCCCCGTGTGTTCACCGGTCTCTGTTGTGCCTCTCTCTCTTTATACATTTCTGCCCTGGACGTAATAAGAGCTTCCGCATGATCAATAACGTCCTGCGTAATGCGTTGCAGATTCCTCCGGGCCCATCTTGTTGCCACCTCAAAGGCTGGTTTCCAGTCCTCCATCCAGTGCCTAGCGAGTTCCTCCATCATGGTCTCCAGGCCGGTCTTGTAGTGGTTCTCAAGAATGGTCAGTGTGTTGTATCCCCAATTGCTTGCGTTACCTCTAATGAGATCCACTGTGTCCATTGTGGGATACGCAGGTTTGATCATAACAGCCAGCATTTCCATCATACGGGAAATCATCCGTGGCTCTGGTTTCCCTGGTTTAGGTGCCACATTTTGAAGGTGATGCACCGTCTTAATTATCCCATGCATCTTTCGCACCAGTTGTCCAAACTTTGGATCAGCTGGTTGCTGTCTAATCTGTTCTTGTCCCCCAGGTCTGGATGGAAAATACCCGGGGACAAATCTCCGATTGTCCTGGCGCAGTACTGCTGCGTAGGAGCGTGATTGGGGACCAAGGTAGCGGTTGGAGCTCGGAGGAGGCGCTGGCTGGTTAGGGCGTGGGAACTGACCCTGTCCTCTGCTGAGGACAGGAGGGGCACGGTCCTTCCCCCAATCCCTTCCGCCACCCAGGTCCCGAAGTGGCTGACGGCGGCGCCCCCTACCATATTGCACCACCGTCCAGCCTTCATCATATTGACCCATATTGGGTCTTTTAGCTCAGTTATTTTTTTATGTGTGTTTGTGATGTCGCCTTTGTTATCTATGTAATAAATGTTTTTCTAATTTATTTATTATTTATTAACAGATATTTATTTATTAATGTATTTATTTATAATAAACAAAGGCTTTTAACAAAATAATGAAATAATAAATTTTTATTTTAAATGAAATAAACTAATTAGTTTTTAATAAAAAAATGAAATAATGAAAAAATGAAATAATGCACCCAGTCGCGACGTTTCGACCCGTATAGGTCTTCCTCAGGCGTGGGTGCAAGCAGTGTTTGTGTGTGTGTGAAAGAGTTGTTGTTCTGTTGCGAGTTTGAGTGAGAATGAATCCAATGTGCTTTTCCCCTTTTATAACCTCCTGTTAAAGTTCCTTTGTGTTTCTGTTTTAGTTTCTTTAGTTTCCTAGTTCCATTTGACTTTTTTAGTTTTTTTAATTGTCGGTGTTATTCAATTGAATGTCTTTTTGTTTTTTACCATAAAATAAAATAAAAATATTACAATAATAAAAAAAATATATAATAATAAATAATAATATAAAATAAAATATAAAAAAATTTATTTTTTAATTTATTTTTTATTTTTTATATTTAGATAGGAATAGGGTTAAATTAGATTAGGGTTAGTTTTAGATATTAATATTAATAATAGGTTAGGTTCGTATATATTAGATTAGGTTCAAGTATCAATCATAAGGCTAGATTTAGGTATCAATAATAATAATAATAACATATTTATGATTAGATTATGTTTAAGTATAAATAATAGTTAGATTAGATTTAGATAGGGTTAGGGTTAGACATAATTAATAATTTGGTTAGGGTTAGGGCCAGATTAAGATTAGGGTTAGATTTAGGCATAACTCATAATAATTTGGTTAGGGTTAGGGCCAGATTAAGATTAGGGTTAGGTTTAGGCATAATTAATAATAATTTGGTTAGGGTTAGGGCCAGATTAAGATTAGGGTTAGGTTTAGGCATAATTAATAATAATTTGGTTAGGGTTAGGGCCAGATTAAGATTAGGGTTAGATTTAGGCATAACTCATAATAATTTGGTTAGGGTTAGGGCCAGATTAAGATTAGGGTTAGGTTTAGGCATAATTAATAATAATTTGGTTAGGGTTAGGGCCAGATTAAGATTAGGGTTAGATTTAGGCATAACTCATAATAATTTGGTTAGGGTTAGGGCCAGATTAAGATTAGGGTTAGGTTTAGGCATAATTAATAATAATTTGGTTAGGGTTAGGGCCAGATTAAGATTAGGATTGGTTTAGGTTTAGATAGTAATTTAGTAGGGTTAGGTATTAGTTACTTTGATAAAATTTTATCATTCAAATGTTTTGGATTGTATAATTAATTTTAATTTCTTTTGATATTTAAGCCGAATGGTGTTCTCGTATTCAATGAGATAATCCATTTTCTCTCTCTTTGTTTTCTATTTTGGTCCGTCCAAGTTGAATCTCTTTGAAGGCCCGCCACCCTAAATGAATCAAAACCATGTAATAAAAAATGTTTGACTAAAGGCGTATCCATTTCTTTTTTATTCCTTATATTATATCTATGCTGAATCATTCGAGTCGCGATTGAGTTTTTTGTTTCTCCTACATATTGTATACCACATTTTGAACAAAATATTGTGTAAACACAATTTGAAGAATTTGGACTGAAGTTTTGCATGATTTTAAAGATCTTTTTATTCTTTTTATTCCTAATAAAATTTATTCTAACAAAATGTTTGTCCAATATGTGTGGTTTTTTAAAAATATTTGTATTTGCTTGTAATTTGGCCCTGATCAAATGGTCTTTCAAATTTTTATTTTTCCTATAGGCCAAGATTAGTTTGAAATTTGGGATAATATTTTGGTTCTCTATTAAGTTTTCGAAATTATTTTTAAGTTTCCTATTAATAATTGTGTTGATTGATGAAAATGTGGTTATCAGTGGAATTAATTCCTTTTGATCTTCCTCCCTCCGGGTTCTAAAATTCTTTAAACACTTCCTCAAAAAAGTTCTCCCGTATCCCCTCATTCTTAATGCATCAAAAAGTATCCCAACTGCTTCCAAAAAATCCGTCTCCTGTGTGCAAATACGATCAAATCTAATTAATTGGGATTTAATAATTCCCCTAAATGTGTGCTGTGGATGAAAACTAGTTTTAAATAACAAAGCGTGTGTGTCTGTGTTCTTAAAATAGACTTTAATATCTAATTTGAGGTTCCTAATGAAATTAGCTCCTTTGTAAACTGTAGTATCCAAAAAATTAATTGAATTTTGATTGATTTCAGATTTAACTTTAATAGACGGATCGTGTGAATTCAAAATTTGAACAAACTTTTTAAATTCTTCCTCTGAATCTTCCCAAATTCCCCAAATATCATCCAAAAATCTTAAATATTGTGTTGGTTTTTTCGAACATTTCGCCATAACCTCTTCCTCCCAATTAGCCATGAATATGTTCGCATAAGATGGTGCAAATCTTTTCCCCATTGCCGTACCCTTAATCTGTAAGTAATACTTATCATTGAAAAGAAAATCATTTTTATTCAAATTAATCTCCAGAAATGAAATAATTTCTTCATCTGGTCTTTTAGGGTCTGGGTATTTTTCAAATATCTTTCTAACCGCTTTTAATCCTGCACTGATTTCAATGTTTGTATAAAGACTTTCTACATCTAAAGAAAAGAAATAGCAATGGGGTGAAACTTTTAATTTTTTAATAATATCAATAAAATGATAAGTATCTTTAATATAAGATGGATGCTTTGTTGACAGAGGATTAAGATAAAAATCAATGTATTCCGCAATCCGATACGTTTCGCTTTCACAATCTGATACAATCGGCCTCCCCGGGGGAATCTTAAAGGGAACTGTCCATTTTTCTGGCTCTTTGTGTATTTTTGGCAAAATATAAAATCTGCGCTCTCTAGGTTGAAAATCTCCTTCCAAATATTCCTTCTGTCTTTTATTAATGAATTTCTTCTCCTTTAATGTATTGAGAATCTTTTGTACTATTGGGATTGTCTGTTTGAAAATAGGCTCTTTTAGTTTTTTATAATAATTTTTATCATTCAATTGTCGTTCCACTTCAAAAATATATTGATTTTTATCCAAAATGACAACTGCACTACCCTTATCCGCAGGCTTTATGACTATCGTTTTATTATTTTTCAATTCTCTAAGAGCTTTTACTTCTTGTGGCGATAAGTTTAATTTCTCCTTAATTGGCTTATAGTGTTTTTTAATTAGCTCCAAATCACTATCAATTAATTGTCCAATTTCCAATGGCAGGGTTTCCATTGGTGGCGTCCATGCCGACGGGCCTATGAAGGGAAGAGCCCTCTTTTGTCTAGAATCTTTAAAATAAGATGCTAATTTAATTTTCCTATGATAATTTTGAATGTCCAATTGAAATTGTGATTTTTGATCCCTGTATAAATCAATCGTTGGAATAAAATTCAGTCCCCTGTTCAATAGGTCAAATTGTGGTCTTGTAAGTTGAAAGTTTTCTGCCAATACCATCACATTTTGTGTCAGAAGGGGTCGCTGTCCCCCATCCCCCTCCTGAGGCAGGCTTATCGGGGGACCAAGTTTAAACAGGCCATCCAATGGGTCAACATGGCGCTAGCTGTGTCTCTTGTCCAATGTATATTGTCCCTTTCTGTGTGGAAATCATTGCTCCTAAGGAGCGGGAGGAATGGCATGTTCTTGGAGATGTGGTTGTTGAGAACCTGCAAAGTGGCCTGCTCTATCCTCATCAAAGAGGTGGAAAAATTAATCATGGGCACCCATACTTCAGCGTACGGAAACCTGTTTTTTGCCGCCCTCACCGCTGCTTGCATTTGTTTGATGGCTGTCTCCTTGCCTTTCTGGGCCCTACAATTGAGACCGAAGGACAAAACAACCTTTTCAACCTCCACCCGGTTTGTCGATTTCGCCATCAGGGCTTGTGCATGACGAAAGTTAGCCCCCGGATAACTCTCGATTTGTAAGTCTGGGACGGAATATTCTGGAAATTTAGCCAGGTTAGAGTCCCCTAGAATAATCCACTTCCTTCTTATGTTCAGCCCCCAGTCAATCATTTTGCGGTCTGTATTGACATGTCTGTTAACTTTGGAGAGCTGTATTGTTGGGGTAGATGAGAGTCCCGGAAACAAATCCCTTTGGGATGTGTCATCTTCAGAGTCCGTTTGTCTGTGGATTTGTATGAGGGTTTGTTCGGCTCCTATGGCCTTCGGACTTGGAGACACACTAAGTTGAGAAGGGGTCAGAGGTAGACTCCCTTGCATGCTGTCTTCAATGTCTTCATCCAACAACCATCCTGGCATAGTCATCCTGTTAGTCTGAGCTGTCTGATTCCGTTCCTGTGTGTCGTCCCTACGTTCTTCAATGTTCAAAAAATCACTGTCCTCCTCTATAATGCAGGCATTCCTCCTGCTACGTTGTGGTCTGGGTGGCAGGGGGCTAATGTCTTCCTCTCCTGAGGACCATCTTTGTGGAGGTGGAGGCAACGGCTCCGTCTGCATAGCTTGTTCTGTGGTTGTCCGGTATGTACGTCTGATGAGATTAGGGTTACTTTGTTGTGTAAGATTGTCTGGGTATGTTGATGTTTGAGGTTGGGCCTCTTGAGTTGTTTGTTGTTGTGCGTCTTGAACGGTCTGTTGTTGTGCATCTTGAGTTTTCCCTTTTGCTCGTGTGTTGTCTGAATGTACTTCTTGCCTTGTGTGTTGTTGTGCATCTCGTGTATCTTGTGGTGGTCTCTGTATGTTATCAGTTTGTTCCCCCCGTGTGTTCACCGGTCTCTGTTGTGCCTCTCTCTCTTTATACATTTCTGCCCTGGACGTAATAAGAGCTTCCGCATGATCAATAACGTCCTGCGTAATGCGTTGCAGATTCCTCCGGGCCCATCTTGTTGCCACCTCAAAGGCTGGTTTCCAGTCCTCCATCCAGTGCCTAGCGAGTTCCTCCATCATGGTCTCCAGGCCGGTCTTGTAGTGGTTCTCAAGAATGGTCAGTGTGTTGTATCCCCAATTGCTTGCGTTACCTCTAATGAGATCCACTGTGTCCATTGTGGGATACGCAGGTTTGATCATAACAGCCAGCATTTCCATCATACGGGAAATCATCCGTGGCTCTGGTTTCCCTGGTTTAGGTGCCACATTTTGAAGGTGATGCACCGTCTTAATTATCCCATGCATCTTTCGCACCAGTTGTCCAAACTTTGGATCAGCTGGTTGCTGTCTAATCTGTTCTTGTCCCCCAGGTCTGGATGGAAAATACCCGGGGACAAATCTCCGATTGTCCTGGCGCAGTACTGCTGCGTAGGAGCGTGATTGGGGACCAAGGTAGCGGTTGGAGCTCGGAGGAGGCGCTGGCTGGTTAGGGCGTGGGAACTGACCCTGTCCTCTGCTGAGGACAGGAGGGGCACGGTCCTTCCCCCAATCCCTTCCGCCACCCAGGTCCCGAAGTGGCTGACGGCGGCGCCCCCTACCATATTGCACCACCGTCCAGCCTTCATCATATTGACCCATATTGGGTCTTTTAGCTCAGTTATTTTTTTATGTGTGTTTGTGATGTCGCCTTTGTTATCTATGTAATAAATGTTTTTCTAATTTATTTATTATTTATTAACAGATATTTATTTATTAATGTATTTATTTATAATAAACAAAGGCTTTTAACAAAATAATGAAATAATAAATTTTTATTTTAAATGAAATAAACTAATTAGTTTTTAATAAAAAAATGAAATAATGAAAAAATGAAATAATGCACCCAGTCGCGACGTTTCGACCCGTATAGGTCTTCCTCAGGCGTGGGTGCAAGCAGTGTTTGTGTGTGTGTGAAAGAGTTGTTGTTCTGTTGCGAGTTTGAGTGAGAATGAATCCAATGTGCTTTTCCCCTTTTATAACCTCCTGTTAAAGTTCCTTTGTGTTTCTGTTTTAGTTTCTTTAGTTTCCTAGTTCCATTTGACTTTTTTAGTTTTTTTAATTGTCGGTGTTATTCAATTGAATGTCTTTTTGTTTTTTACCATAAAATAAAATAAAAATATTACAATAATAAAAAAAATATATAATAATAAATAATAATATAAAATAAAATATAAAAAAATTTATTTTTTAATTTATTTTTTATTTTTTATATTTAGATAGGAATAGGGTTAAATTAGATTAGGGTTAGTTTTAGATATTAATATTAATAATAGGTTAGGTTCGTATATATTAGATTAGGTTCAAGTATCAATCATAAGGCTAGATTTAGGTATCAATAATAATAATAATAACATATTTATGATTAGATTATGTTTAAGTATAAATAATAGTTAGATTAGATTTAGATAGGGTTAGGGTTAGACATAATTAATAATTTGGTTAGGGTTAGGGCCAGATTAAGATTAGGGTTAGATTTAGGCATAACTCATAATAATTTGGTTAGGGTTAGGGCCAGATTAAGATTAGGGTTAGGTTTAGGCATAATTAATAATAATTTGGTTAGGGTTAGGGCCAGATTAAGATTAGGGTTAGGTTTAGGCATAATTAATAATAATTTGGTTAGGGTTAGGGCCAGATTAAGATTAGGGTTAGATTTAGGCATAACTCATAATAATTTGGTTAGGGTTAGGGCCAGATTAAGATTAGGGTTAGGTTTAGGCATAATTAATAATAATTTGGTTAGGGTTAGGGCCAGATTAAGATTAGGGTTAGATTTAGGCATAACTCATAATAATTTGGTTAGGGTTAGGGCCAGATTAAGATTAGGGTTAGGTTTAGGCATAATTAATAATAATTTGGTTAGGGTTAGGGCCAGATTAAGATTAGGATTGGTTTAGGTTTAGATAGTAATTTAGTAGGGTTAGGTATTAGTTACTTTGATAAAATTTTATCATTCAAATGTTTTGGATTGTATAATTAATTTTAATTTCTTTTGATATTTAAGCCGAATGGTGTTCTCGTATTCAATGAGATAATCCATTTTCTCTCTCTTTGTTTTCTATTTTGGTCCGTCCAAGTTGAATCTCTTTGAAGGCCCGCCACCCTAAATGAATCAAAACCATGTAATAAAAAATGTTTGACTAAAGGCGTATCCATTTCTTTTTTATTCCTTATATTATATCTATGCTGAATCATTCGAGTCGCGATTGAGTTTTTTGTTTCTCCTACATATTGTATACCACATTTTGAACAAAATATTGTGTAAACACAATTTGAAGAATTTGGACTGAAGTTTTGCATGATTTTAAAGATCTTTTTATTCTTTTTATTCCTAATAAAATTTATTCTAACAAAATGTTTGTCCAATATGTGTGGTTTTTTAAAAATATTTGTATTTGCTTGTAATTTGGCCCTGATCAAATGGTCTTTCAAATTTTTATTTTTCCTATAGGCCAAGATTAGTTTGAAATTTGGGATAATATTTTGGTTCTCTATTAAGTTTTCGAAATTATTTTTAAGTTTCCTATTAATAATTGTGTTGATTGATGAAAATGTGGTTATCAGTGGAATTAATTCCTTTTGATCTTCCTCCCTCCGGGTTCTAAAATTCTTTAAACACTTCCTCAAAAAAGTTCTCCCGTATCCCCTCATTCTTAATGCATCAAAAAGTATCCCAACTGCTTCCAAAAAATCCGTCTCCTGTGTGCAAATACGATCAAATCTAATTAATTGGGATTTAATAATTCCCCTAAATGTGTGCTGTGGATGAAAACTAGTTTTAAATAACAAAGCGTGTGTGTCTGTGTTCTTAAAATAGACTTTAATATCTAATTTGAGGTTCCTAATGAAATTAGCTCCTTTGTAAACTGTAGTATCCAAAAAATTAATTGAATTTTGATTGATTTCAGATTTAACTTTAATAGACGGATCGTGTGAATTCAAAATTTGAACAAACTTTTTAAATTCTTCCTCTGAATCTTCCCAAATTCCCCAAATATCATCCAAAAATCTTAAATATTGTGTTGGTTTTTTCGAACATTTCGCCATAACCTCTTCCTCCCAATTAGCCATGAATATGTTCGCATAAGATGGTGCAAATCTTTTCCCCATTGCCGTACCCTTAATCTGTAAGTAATACTTATCATTGAAAAGAAAATCATTTTTATTCAAATTAATCTCCAGAAATGAAATAATTTCTTCATCTGGTCTTTTAGGGTCTGGGTATTTTTCAAATATCTTTCTAACCGCTTTTAATCCTGCACTGATTTCAATGTTTGTATAAAGACTTTCTACATCTAAAGAAAAGAAATAGCAATGGGGTGAAACTTTTAATTTTTTAATAATATCAATAAAATGATAAGTATCTTTAATATAAGATGGATGCTTTGTTGACAGAGGATTAAGATAAAAATCAATGTATTCCGCAATCCGATACGTTTCGCTTTCACAATCTGATACAATCGGCCTCCCCGGGGGAATCTTAAAGGGAACTGTCCATTTTTCTGGCTCTTTGTGTATTTTTGGCAAAATATAAAATCTGCGCTCTCTAGGTTGAAAATCTCCTTCCAAATATTCCTTCTGTCTTTTATTAATGAATTTCTTCTCCTTTAATGTATTGAGAATCTTTTGTACTATTGGGATTGTCTGTTTGAAAATAGGCTCTTTTAGTTTTTTATAATAATTTTTATCATTCAATTGTCGTTCCACTTCAAAAATATATTGATTTTTATCCAAAATGACAACTGCACTACCCTTATCCGCAGGCTTTATGACTATCGTTTTATTATTTTTCAATTCTCTAAGAGCTTTTACTTCTTGTGGCGATAAGTTTAATTTCTCCTTAATTGGCTTATAGTGTTTTTTAATTAGCTCCAAATCACTATCAATTAATTGTCCAATTTCCAATGGCAGGGTTTCCATTGGTGGCGTCCATGCCGACGGGCCTATGAAGGGAAGAGCCCTCTTTTGTCTAGAATCTTTAAAATAAGATGCTAATTTAATTTTCCTATGATAATTTTGAATGTCCAATTGAAATTGTGATTTTTGATCCCTGTATAAATCAATCGTTGGAATAAAATTCAGTCCCCTGTTCAATAGGTCAAATTGTGGTCTTGTAAGTTGAAAGTTTTCTGCCAATACCATCACATTTTGTGTCAGAAGGGGTCGCTGTCCCCCATCCCCCTCCTGAGGCAGGCTTATCGGGGGACCAAGTTTAAACAGGCCATCCAATGGGTCAACATGGCGCTAGCTGTGTCTCTTGTCCAATGTATATTGTCCCTTTCTGTGTGGAAATCATTGCTCCTAAGGAGCGGGAGGAATGGCATGTTCTTGGAGATGTGGTTGTTGAGAACCTGCAAAGTGGCCTGCTCTATCCTCATCAAAGAGGTGGAAAAATTAATCATGGGCACCCATACTTCAGCGTACGGAAACCTGTTTTTTGCCGCCCTCACCGCTGCTTGCATTTGTTTGATGGCTGTCTCCTTGCCTTTCTGGGCCCTACAATTGAGACCGAAGGACAAAACAACCTTTTCAACCTCCACCCGGTTTGTCGATTTCGCCATCAG
>CM068475.1:59456301-59534709 GCA_034769265.1 Remorina albescens | reverse complement strand
AAGCCATCCACCTCATCCCCCTGCACACCAACCCAAGGAGAAGACCCCCGTCAGACCTCAACTGGAACACAAACTACACCCCTGCAGACTACCAATCCCAAACCCACTACTCTTCCCTCACCCTACCCAATCTACAAAAAATTCACCACCACCATGCCACCCGACCCCCAGCTGACCCGAAGAGGACAATCAAACCACAACCACCAGTCAACAAACCCCCAGAAAAGACAACAAACCATCCCGCAGACCCAACATCGGATCCATCCACCTCCACCCCAAAAGAATGCAGGGTCCGGAAAGTCACCTGGGGACCCCTGCCAACCAAAGAAGAACAGCAACCAATCACTCCCTGCACACCTCTTTCCCCTATCCTACCCCTCACCTCCCCAGCTATCAAGTTCATTAAGCCCACCACCATCCTTGAAACAACAGCCCAGATCCACGGTTCCCCGCGACAAGTCCATAATTCAGAAGAGCTACAGACTCTCACTCTCAGCACTCACTCCAATGTCTCTGTCCATACCACTGACACTATTCTCACTTCCTCTCTTCCCACAGATGGTGCAGCGACCCGGGTGGGTCCAGCAGGACGGACAGTGGCCCACGCAGAAAAAAGGCCTACCACAGCTAGAGAAACGGCTAACGTGATGAAAGGGTCAAACAAGGTTACCCATAACCTGAACTCAACCCACTCTGAGCCCTCTCCTACAAATTCTGCTGGGGTTTCACTGTCCGACGCGGGCCCCCCGCTAGCTGCACCATCTTCACCCCCACACACTCCCAAGACCCCCCTCATCATGGACCAACCATCCCCACCTAAACAGACCTCATCTCCTCTAACCACCTCACTCCCTCTGCAATCTCTTATTTCTCATCCCTCCCCACCCAACTCACCCTCCGATCCTATAGTTACCTCTTCTAGCTCCCTCTCTCTTCACCTCTCTCCCCCTCCTCTCTCAACACACCCCCGCCTGGAACCAGAGCAAGACCTCCCAGCGTCACCCTGCCACAACATTACACCATCATCGGAAGCCACTCAAGCCGGACACCTCCAAGCCCTTACCAAAGAAGGCAGACTTCCCACCATCACTCCACCTCTCCGCTCTTCCACCACTTCCAACCGCCACATCATCCGGACAGACCCTCTACAGACCATCATACATATTGCACGCCCCAACCGTAAGATCCAGGACTGGTTTTTCAACCCAGAAAACCAGTCCTGTTTCTCGGAGACTCAAACATCAACCGGATCCCAGCCCATACCCACCCGCAAATTCAACTGGACAGTTACCCCGGAGCCAATTCCTATCACTTCCTCAAAGTCCTCGAAAAGACCATACCCAATCCCAACACCAAGATAGTGGTCTTTTCCATTGGAATCAACAATAAGGACCAGGATCCCAGGCAGACCACTACAAAACAACTCAGGACCCTTTTCCGTGAGGCGAAGTCGACCTTCCCAATGCCGATGTCTACTTCCCCATTATGAACTTCTCACCCCATCTCACCCCCGCACAGAAAGGTAATCTTACACTTATTAACAATATCATGACCACTCACTTCCCGTTCCTGACAGAAATCCCACATGACACCTTTGTAACAGAGAAAGACAACATTCATTGGACACCTACCACAGCTAAATTGATCTTTGAAAACTGGTTACAACAACTAAATTTACAATAACCTGTAAGGCTAACTCAGACACTCACATACACACACAGGACTGGGTGGAATTCCCCATCCAATGTCCTTACCTCTCTACCCTTTTCACCCCCTCCCCCTTACAGCTATCCCTTTTGGAGAGGGGACTCTCTTTCATTCCACGCCCCGACAAACTGGACCGGGAGGAACTTCAGAGGGACCTTCACAAATTCCACAGACGACTTAAAATTATTGACTACTTCCATCTTCAACCAGACCGACAGCCACTACCCTTCACCCATCCGTCTCACTGGGAACCAAACTCCGACACTCTCCATCCCCTGACTCGCCAATTCATTTACCAAAACAAAAGGGCCCTCCAGCGTTTCCGGCCCCCGACAGATGTCCCTGACAATCTGACGGGGCCGGAACGCAGGGCCCTGACTGACCTAATTCGTAATCCCAATATCATTATAAAACCAGCAGACAAAGGATCTAAAATAATCATCATGGATAGACAGCAATATCTCACAGAAGCTAACAGACAGTTAACGGACACCACATACTACAGACCCCTTGCCGAGACAATCCAACCACAGACTCAGACTAAGCTCAGGAACATTATTCAGACCCTTTACAATAGAAAATACATTAAAGCAAAACAAAAAGACTATCTGTTCGGACCTGACAACCCACGACCCCGCTACTTCTATCTGTTACCTAAAATCCACAAAGACCCGCAAACCTGGACCATTCCCTCTGAGGTCCCTCCTGGAAGACCCATAGTCTCTGATTGCAACAGCTCCACTTACCATATCGCTCAGTATATTGATCACTTCCTAGGTCCCCTCTCCACTCGCCATCCCAGTTATATCAAGGACACATACCCATTTCATCGACACTATCAGAGCCATGGCTGTCCCTTCCCACTCACTTCTCTTCACCATAGACATCAATAACCTCTACACTAACATCAACACCCACCTAGGTTTACAAACACTTCGCACCATCTTCAATAGAAATCCGGATCCCTCACGCCCTGACTCAGAACTCCTACAACTAATAGAACTCTGTTTAAACAACAATGATTTTCTTTTCAACAACCAGTTCTACTTACAGGTCCACGGGACAGCCATGGGTCAGAGATTCGCCCCGGCCCTATGCTAACCTCTACATGAGCGAGTGGGAGCGAGAAGCCCTAGCCAAATGTCCCCTTCAACCATCACTCTACCTCAGGTTTCTAGATGACATTTTTGGTATTTGGCCACATGATCATTCAAAATTTCCAGAATTCATATCCATCCTTAATAACCATCATCCTTCTATTACGGTTAAATACACAATAAATACTACACATATCAACTTTCTAGATACCACAGTTTTTTTCGGGCCCACCAATAACACTCACAACACATTACAGACAAAAGTGTATTTCAACCCACGGACACACATGCTTTACTTCATAAATCCAGCTATCACCCTAAACATACATTTAAAGGAATCATAAAATCACAGCTCATCCGTTTTTTTCGCATTAGTAGCAACATTCAGGATTTTCACACTGCCACCAGCATCCTTTTCCATAGCCTACGCAGCAGAGGTTATTCCAAACGCTTCCTCCGCACCATTAAAAACTCCACAGTGGCCTCTCTCGCTCCCACCCGCTCTCTCCTCCCGCTCTCACACCTCTGCACACTTCCTCTTCACCCCAGGTCCAGGAGCTTAGGCCGTCGGTAAGTCCTCCCCCCTACCCTAATCTGGTTTTGCATCCTGATCCCTACCCCCCCCACCCCCCCTCCCCCTACCTCGGTTCCCCATTCTTTCCCTCACCCTAAACCTAACCCTTCCCCTACCCCACACCCCAGGCCTAATCCTAACCCACCCCCCCTCCCCTGACCCTAACCCACCCCCATCCCTCTATCCTAACCCTAACCTACCCCCTACCCCTTGCCCTAATCCTAACCCCAACCCCAAGGACAGATACGGCTAAGCTCACCACATAGACATTCCCCACCAGCACACCACAACCCTCCTCCACCACCACAACTGATACCCTTTGTTTCCACCTTTTCCCACCAAACTACTGCCCTGCACCGCATCATCAAACACAACTTCTCCATATTACAGTCTGCACATCCGGCATTTCATAACCACCAAATCATCTCAGCCCATAGGAAACATCGGAGCCTTCAATCTTTTCTCACCAGATCACAATTTACTGACCATAGACCCACACCCACTCTTCCACACAGCCATCACTATAAAAACAGAAAATTCATCCATAATCCACTCAGTAACTCAGCATTTCCCACTCTCGGCTCCTTCTCCATCACCACCACAAATATAGTCTACATAATCACCTGCACACTTTGCAATAAACACTACATAGGAGAAACACAACATTCTGCACACACCCGGCTTTCACAGCACCTATACAACATTAGGGAAGGTCGACTTGCCACCCCCCTAGTACAACACTTCCAGCTACATCCCCCCACGCACCTCACAATAACTGTTGTAGAAAATAACGACCGTTGGACCTGTGGACAGAGGAAGAGAGCGGAGAAGATTTGGATCCACAGGCTCGGGACCACTGTGCCCGGAGGGCTAAACGATGACTAAAGTAAGGAAAACCACATCCACCACCTCTGGATACGGTACTCCCCAGCCTGTTCCTGCATTCGTCTTGGGCCATGCGGATCCCATTCCGGATCACCTTGAGAGACAGCACAATGGTCTAAGCCCTGGTCTGCACACAGCAGACTGGGGTTCGAATCCACGCCGGACGGGGGGTGCATATTTTACTTTTTTATTCTTAACAATCTTAAACATTAATAGACTTGGAATTTTAGAAAAAAATTTTTTTATGCATCTCCCTATGGTGATCCTCATGACCCTAATTGGGTCGGTTCCCAGCTCCCAAAGGTTTTTTTTTTTTTTTTTTTTTTTTTTTTTTTTTTTTTTTTTTTTTTTTTTTTTTTTTTTTTTTTTTTTTTTTTTTTTAATATTAAATACATCACTATCAATTTTAACTCGACATCCATTCTTTTATCTTTTTATTATATTTATTTCATTTATTTGCTGGCCCGCTTCTCCTTGCTAAAGATACCTTATAGCAGGTCACTCTCTTCTCTCTGTCCGGTGCTCTGCCTGGGAATCGAACCCTGGTCCCCAATGGAAGGACCAGTTCTGTCTCCATCCAGCCATCCCATTTTGTCAGATCAGTAGGCCAGTGCACAGTAATTTAACCAGAACCCATAACCCCAACCCCAACCCCAACCCTAACCCAGCCAGTGCCACTGATCTACTTTCGCTCACTCCAACCTACCCTGGACATCAAGAAAAACAAATGACCAACAGAACCACTACCACAACAAAAAACAGGACTTTTTTGCACCTTCCACCTGGATCCACCACCAACAAGAGGACTCCAAGCATTGCCCCAGCCTGGAGTCGACCCACTGTCTCCCGCTTCCCGACCATGGCCCGTCTAGGTGAGCTACACACTTAGACACTTTACACCAAACATCAACTCCAACCAGACACTCACCTAACCTCAACCAGAACAATTCCCTCCAAAATCAGCCAATCAGATTTGTACACATCTTTTCCCTCCAGAACACTCCACACACCCACACACCTAACCAATCACCACATGACACACACACACACACTCCCTGTTGGGGGAGGGACTAACCTCCCTCCCTCAACAGCTTTTAATGCACACGAGGAGCCATCATTGTAAATCCCCTGAGGAAGCAGCACATACTGCGAAACGTCGGGACCCCGCTCTTATGCGTAAGACTTTTACTCTGGTTTTATTGCATTGTATTAAGATCTTTTATACCCTCGATTTGAGTGGTTTTTTAATTGGTTCTAATTTGTGCTTTTAATCAAATTACTTAATAAAGTTTGGTTTTAAAACACTGGTGGAGGGCTCTGCCGGCCCACCAATAGGCAGAAAAGACTCTTTTTATTTGCCGTTTTTAACTGTCAACCTGCAAGTCCATCAGGACTACCACCCGGAGCACAAACAATAACCCTCATCTTCAAGAACCATTTTTAAACCAACAACACAGGACTGCCAACACAGAAGCACCTGTCTCAACTCCAGATCAACCTCCACAACTATAACACCGGACTTTGATCTACAGCAGGACTAACCACACCAGCAAAACGAAGGTAAGAGCTCTCCACCTGTATGTACCATATTTTTAGAGGTAAGTCAACACACAGGAGCGGGGCTCAAAATGGCTCCTCCACACACACACATACACCCACACCCACACCCACACCCACCCCACTCATGAACATCAACATACAACCACCCATACATAGACCCATCATCAACACACACCAACCATTACTTCACCCACCAGACCCAGAAACCAGACAGGCCAGTAAACATTATTTCAAACTCATCCAGGCATTTCATCACAAGCAGATAATGGACACAGCACTGCAAACAGGAACATTCCCTCCGGGGATGCTAAGACAGGTCACCCGGCTTACAGACTTTATTAAACCATCTACACCCACCATAGACACAAGAAACAAAATACATAATAACACATCACAATGGATGCAGAACACAATAGCCATTTTACAGCAACACTATCAGACTACAATAGCCACCCACACAGATACAACCACCCACAATCCACAAGCCCTGCAAATAGCCACCGGCTGGGCCAGAAAACGGTATGGGAACAGACTATCTACAGAAACTCTACAGTCACTACAGCAACTCCTACAACCATCCCAACCAGCCACTGCAACCTCACCACCATACCGTCCACAGAGGCCTTCTACAATCAACAACCTACCCACCATTCCGGAAGAGCACTATCCCCCCCTGCCCAGACCAGCTGCCCCCAACACACTGTCCCTTTACTTAGGCCCCCGTAAATCACTAATGGAAGAAACCAAGCCATCCACCTCATCCCCCTGCACACCAACCCAAGGAGAAGACCCCCGTCAGACCTCAACTGGAACACAAACTACACCCCTGCAGACTACCAATCCCAAACCCACTACTCTTCCCTCACCCTACCCAATCTACAAAAAATTCACCACCACCATGCCACCCGACCCCCAGCTGACCCGAAGAGGACCAATCAAACCACAACCACCAGTCAACAAACCCCCAGAAAAGACAACAAACCATCCCGCAGACCCAACATCGGATCCATCCACCTCCACCCCAAAAGAATGCAGGGTCCGGAAAGTCACCTGGGGACCCCTGCCAACCAAAGAAGAACAGCAACCAATCACTCCCTGCACACCTCTTTCCCCTATCCTACCCCTCACCTCCCCAGCTATCAAGTTCATTAAGCCCACCACCATCCTTGAAACAACAGCCCAGATCCACGGTTCCCCGCGACAAGTCCATAATTCAGAAGAGCTACAGACTCTCACTCTCAGCACTCACTCCAATGTCTCTGTCCATACCACTGACACTATTCTCACTTCCTCTCTTCCCACAGATGGTGCAGCGACCCGGGTGGGTCCAGCAGGACGGACAGTGGCCCACGCAGAAAAAAGGCCTACCACAGCTAGAGAAACGGCTAACGTGATGAAAGGGTCAAACAAGGTTACCCATAACCTGAACTCAACCCACTCTGAGCCCTCTCCTACAAATTCTGCTGGGGTTTCACTGTCCGACGCGGGCCCCCCGCTAGCTGCACCATCTTCACCCCCACACACTCCCAAGACCCCCCTCATCATGGACCAACCATCCCCACCTAAACAGACCTCATCTCCTCTAACCACCTCACTCCCTCTGCAATCTCTTATTTCTCATCCCTCCCCACCCAACTCACCCTCCGATCCTATAGTTACCTCTTCTAGCTCCCTCTCTCTTCACCTCTCTCCCCCTCCTCTCTCAACACACCCCCGCCTGGAACCAGAGCAAGACCTCCCAGCGTCACCCTGCCACAACATTACACCATCATCGGAAGCCACTCAAGCCGGACACCTCCAAGCCCTTACCAAAGAAGGCAGACTTCCCACCATCACTCCACCTCTCCGCTCTTCCACCACTCCAACCGCCACATCATCCGGACAGACCCTCTACAGACCATCATACCATATTGCACGCCCCAACCGTAAGATCCAGGACTGGTTTTTCAAACCCAGAAAACCAGTCCTGTTTCTCGGAGACTCAAACATCAACCGGATCCCAGCCCATACCCACCCGCAAATTCAACTGGACAGTTACCCCGGAGCCAATTCCTATCACTTCCTCAAAGTCCTCGAAAAGACCATACCCAATCCCAACACCAAGATAGTGGTCTTTTCCATTGGAATCAACAATAAGGACCAGGATCCCAGGCAGACCACTACAAAACAACTCAGGACCCTTTTCCGTGAGGCGAAGTCGACCTTCCCAAATGCCGATGTCTACTTCCCCATTATGAACTTCTCACCCCATCTCACCCCCGCACAGAAAGGTAATCTTACACTTATTAACAATATCATGACCACTCACTTCCCGTTCCTGACAGAAATCCCACATGACACCTTTGTAACAGAGAAAGACAACATTCATTGGACACCTACCACAGCTAAATTGATCTTTGAAAACTGGTTACAACAACTAAATTTACAATAACCTGTAAGGCTAACTCAGACACTCACATACACACACAGGACCTGGGGTGGAATTCCCCATCCAATGTCCTTAACCTCTCTACCCTTTTCACCCCCTCCCCCTTACAGCTATCCCTTTTGGAGAGGGGACTCTCTTTCATTCCACGCCCCGACAAACTGGACCGGGAGGAACTTCAGAGGGACCTTCACAAATTCCACAGACGACTTAAAATTATTGACTACTTCCATCTTCAACCAGACCGACAGCCACTACCCTTCACCCATCCGTCTCACTGGGAACCAAACTCCGACACTCTCCATCCCCTGACTCGCCAATTCATTTACCAAAACAAAAGGGCCCTCCAGCGTTTCCGGCCCCCGACAGATGTCCCTGACAATCTGACGGGGCCGGAACGCAGGGCCCTGACTGACCTAATTCGTAATCCCAATATCATTATAAAACCAGCAGACAAAGGATCTAAAATAATCATCATGGATAGACAGCAATATCTCACAGAAGCTAACAGACAGTTAACGGACACCACATACTACAGACCCCTTGCCGAGACAATCCAACCACAGACTCAGACTAAGCTCAGGAACATTATTCAGACCCTTTACAATAGAAAATACATTAAAGCAAAACAAAAAGACTATCTGTTCGGACCTGACAACCCACGACCCCGCTACTTCTATCTGTTACCTAAAATCCACAAAGACCCGCAAACCTGGACCATTCCCTCTGAGGTCCCTCCTGGAAGACCCATAGTCTCTGATTGCAACAGCTCCACTTACCATATCGCTCAGTATATTGATCACTTCCTAGGTCCCCTCTCCACTCGCCATCCCAGTTATATCAAGGACACATACCATTTCATCGACACTATCAGAGCCATGGCTGTCCCTTCCCACTCACTTCTCTTCACCATAGACATCAATAACCTCTACACTAACATCAACACCCACCTAGGTTTACAAACACTTCGCACCATCTTCAATAGAAATCCGGATCCCTCACGCCCTGACTCAGAACTCCTACAACTAATAGAACTCTGTTTAAACAACAATGATTTTCTTTTCAACAACCAGTTCTACTTACAGGTCCACGGGACAGCCATGGGTCAGAGATTCGCCCCGGCCTATGCTAACCTCTACATGAGCGAGTGGGAGCGAGAAGCCCTAGCCAAATGTCCCCTTCAACCATCACTCTACCTCAGGTTTCTAGATGACATTTTTGGTATTTGGCCACATGATCATTCAAAATTTCCAGAATTCATATCCATCCTTAATAACCATCATCCTTCTATTACGGTTAAATACACAATAAATACTACACATATCAACTTTCTAGATACCACAGTTTTTTTCGGGCCCACCAATAACACTCACAACACATTACAGACAAAAGTGTATTTCAAACCCACGGACACACATGCTTTACTTCATAAATCCAGCTATCACCCTAAACATACATTTAAAGGAATCATAAAATCACAGCTCATCCGTTTTTTTCGCATTAGTAGCAACATTCAGGATTTTCACACTGCCACCAGCATCCTTTTCCATAGCCTACGCAGCAGAGGTTATTCCAAACGCTTCCTCCGCACCATTAAAAACTCCACAGTGGCCTCTCTCGCTCCCACCCGCTCTCCCTCCCGCTCTCCACCTCTGCACACTTCCTCTTCACCCCAGGTCCAGGAGCTTAGGCCGTCGGTAAGTCCTCCCCCCTACCCTAATCTGGTTTTGCATCCTGATCCCTACCCCCCCCACCCCCCCTCCCCTACCTCGGTTCCCCATTCTTTCCCTCACCCTAAACCTAACCCTTCCCCTACCCCACACCCCAGGCCTAATCCTAACCCACCCCCCTCCCCTGACCCTAACCCACCCCCATCCCTCTATCCTAACCCTAACCTACCCCCTACCCCTTGCCCTAATCCTAACCCCAACCCCAAGGACAGATACGGCCTAAGCTCACCACATAGACATTCCCCACCAGCACACCACAACCCTCCTCCACCACCACAACTGATACCCTTTGTTTCCACCTTTTCCCACCAAACTACTGCCCTGCACCGCATCATCAAACACAACTTCTCCATATTACAGTCTGCACATCCGGCATTTCATAACCACCAAATCATCTCAGCCCATAGGAAACATCGGAGCCTTCAATCTTTTCTCACCAGATCACAATTTACTGACCATAGACCCACACCCACTCTTCCACACAGCCATCACTATAAAAACAGAAAATTCATCCATAATCCACTCAGTAACTCAGCATTTCCCACTCTCGGCTCCTTCTCCATCACCACCACAAATATAGTCTACATAATCACCTGCACACTTTGCAATAAACACTACATAGGAGAAACACAACATTCTGCACACACCCGGCTTTCACAGCACCTATACAACATTAGGGAAGGTCGACTTGCCACCCCCCTAGTACAACACTTCCAGCTACATCCCCCCACGCACCTCACAATAACTGTTGTAGAAAATAACGACCGTTGGACCTGTGGACAGAGGAAGAGAGCGGAGAAGATTTGGATCCACAGGCTCGGGACCACTGTGCCCGGAGGGCTAAACGATGACTAAAGTAAGGAAAACCACATCCACCACCTCTGGATACGGTACTCCCCAGCCTGTTCCTGCATTCGTCTTGGGCCATGCGGATCCCATTCCGGATCACCTTGAGAGACAGCACAATGGTCTAAGCCCTGGTCTGCCACACAGCAGACTGGGGTTCGAATCCACGCCGGACGGGGGGTGCATATTTTACTTTTTTATTCTTAACAATCTTAAACATTAATAGACTTGGAATTTTAGAAAAAAATTTTTTTATGCATCTCCCTATGGTGATCCTCATGACCCTAATTGGGTCGGTTCCCAGCTCCCAAAGGTTTTTTTTTTTTTTTTTTTTTTTTTTTTTTAATATTTTAAATACATCACTATCAATTTTAACTCGACATCCATTCTTTTATCTTTTTATTATATTTATTTCATTTATTTGCTGGGCCCGCTACTCCTTGCTAAAGATACCTATAGCAGGTCACTCTCTTCTCTCTGTCCGGTGCTCTGCCTGGGAATCGAACCCTGGTCCCCAATGGGAAGGACCAGTTCTGTCTCCATCCAGCCATCCATTTTGTCAGATCAGTAGGCCAGTGCACAGTAATTTAACCAGAACCCATAACCCCAACCCCAACCCCAACCCTAACCCAGCCAGTGCCACTGATCTACTTTCGCTCACTCCAACCTACCCTGGACATCAAGAAAAACAAATGACCAACAGAACCACTACCACAACAAAAAACAGGACTTTTTTGCACCTTCCACCTGGATCCACCACCAACAAGAGGACTCCAAGCATTGCCCCAGCCTGGAGTCGACCCACTGTCTCCCGCTTCCCGACCATGGCCCGTCTAGGTGAGCTACACACTTAGACACTTTACACCAAACATCAACTCCAACCAGACACTCACCTAACCTCAACCAGAACAATTCCCTCCAAAATCAGCCAATCAGATTTGTACACATCTTTTCCCTCCAGAACACTCCACACACCCACACACCTAACCAATCACCACATGACACACACACACACACTCCCTGTTGGGGGAGGGACTAACCTCCCTCCCTCAACAGCTTTTAATGCACACGAGGAGCCATCATTGTAAATCCCCTGAGGAAGCAGCACATACTGCGAAACGTCGGGACCCCGCTCTTATGCGTAAGACTTTTACTCTGGTTTTATTGCATTGTATTAAGATCTTTTATACCCTCGATTTGAGTGGTTTTTTAATTGGTTCTAATTTGTGCTTTTAATCAAATTACTTAATAAAGTTTGGTTTTAAAACACTGGTGGAGGGCTCTGCCGGCCCACCAATAGGCAGAAAAGACTCTTTTTATTTGCCGTTTTTAACTGTCAACCTGCAAGTCCATCAGGACTACCACCCGGAGCACAAACAATAACCCTCATCTTCAAGAACCATTTTTAAACCAACAACACAGGACTGCCAACACAGAAGCACCTGTCTCAACTCCAGATCAACCTCCACAACTATAACACCGGACTTTGATCTACAGCAGGACTAACCACACCAGCAAAACGAAGGTAAGAGCTCTCCACCTGTATGTACCATATTTTTAGAGGTAAGTCAACACACAGGAGCGGGGCTCAAAATGGCTCCTCCACACACACACATACACCCACACCCACACCCACACCCACCCCACTCATGAACATCAACATACAACCACCCATACATAGACCCATCATCAACACACACCAACCATTACTTCACCCACCAGACCCAGAAACCAGACAGGCCAGTAAACATTATTTCAAACTCATCCAGGCATTTCATCACAAGCAGATAATGGACACAGCACTGCAAACAGGAACATTCCCTCCGGGGATGCTAAGACAGGTCACCCGGCTTACAGACTTTATTAAACCATCTACACCCACCATAGACACAAGAAACAAAATACATAATAACACATCACAATGGATGCAGAACACAATAGCCATTTTACAGCAACACTATCAGACTACAATAGCCACCCACACAGATACAACCACCCACAATCCACAAGCCCTGCAAATAGCCACCGGCTGGGCCAGAAAACGGTATGGGAACAGACTATCTACAGAAACTCTACAGTCACTACAGCAACTCCTACAACCATCCCAACCAGCCACTGCAACCTCACCACCATACCGTCCACAGAGGCCTTCTACAATCAACAACCTACCCACCATTCCGGAAGAGCACTATCCCCCCCTGCCCAGACCAGCTGCCCCCAACACACTGTCCCTTTACTTAGGCCCCCGTAAATCACTAATGGAAGAAACCAAGCCATCCACCTCATCCCCCTGCACACCAACCCAAGGAGAAGACCCCCGTCAGACCTCAACTGGAACACAAACTACACCCCTGCAGACTACCAATCCCAAACCCACTACTCTTCCCTCACCCTACCCAATCTACAAAAAATTCACCACCACCATGCCACCCGACCCCCAGCTGACCCGAAGAGGACCAATCAAACCACAACCACCAGTCAACAAACCCCCAGAAAAGACAACAAACCATCCCGCAGACCCAACATCGGATCCATCCACCTCCACCCCAAAAGAATGCAGGGTCCGGAAAGTCACCTGGGGACCCCTGCCAACCAAAGAAGAACAGCAACCAATCACTCCCTGCACACCTCTTTCCCCTATCCTACCCCTCACCTCCCCAGCTATCAAGTTCATTAAGCCCACCACCATCCTTGAAACAACAGCCCAGATCCACGGTTCCCCGCGACAAGTCCATAATTCAGAAGAGCTACAGACTCTCACTCTCAGCACTCACTCCAATGTCTCTGTCCATACCACTGACACTATTCTCACTTCCTCTCTTCCCACAGATGGTGCAGCGACCCGGGTGGGTCCAGCAGGACGGACAGTGGCCCACGCAGAAAAAAGGCCTACCACAGCTAGAGAAACGGCTAACGTGATGAAAGGGTCAAACAAGGTTACCCATAACCTGAACTCAACCCACTCTGAGCCCTCTCCTACAAATTCTGCTGGGGTTTCACTGTCCGACGCGGGCCCCCCGCTAGCTGCACCATCTTCACCCCCACACACTCCCAAGACCCCCCTCATCATGGACCAACCATCCCCACCTAAACAGACCTCATCTCCTCTAACCACCTCACTCCCTCTGCAATCTCTTATTTCTCATCCCTCCCCACCCAACTCACCCTCCGATCCTATAGTTACCTCTTCTAGCTCCCTCTCTCTTCACCTCTCTCCCCCTCCTCTCTCAACACACCCCCGCCTGGAACCAGAGCAAGACCTCCCAGCGTCACCCTGCCACAACATTACACCATCATCGGAAGCCACTCAAGCCGGACACCTCCAAGCCCTTACCAAAGAAGGCAGACTTCCCACCATCACTCCACCTCTCCGCTCTTCCACCACTCCAACCGCCACATCATCCGGACAGACCCTCTACAGACCATCATACCATATTGCACGCCCCAACCGTAAGATCCAGGACTGGTTTTTCAAACCCAGAAAACCAGTCCTGTTTCTCGGAGACTCAAACATCAACCGGATCCCAGCCCATACCCACCCGCAAATTCAACTGGACAGTTACCCCGGAGCCAATTCCTATCACTTCCTCAAAGTCCTCGAAAAGACCATACCCAATCCCAACACCAAGATAGTGGTCTTTTCCATTGGAATCAACAATAAGGACCAGGATCCCAGGCAGACCACTACAAAACAACTCAGGACCCTTTTCCGTGAGGCGAAGTCGACCTTCCCAAATGCCGATGTCTACTTCCCCATTATGAACTTCTCACCCCATCTCACCCCCGCACAGAAAGGTAATCTTACACTTATTAACAATATCATGACCACTCACTTCCCGTTCCTGACAGAAATCCCACATGACACCTTTGTAACAGAGAAAGACAACATTCATTGGACACCTACCACAGCTAAATTGATCTTTGAAAACTGGTTACAACAACTAAATTTACAATAACCTGTAAGGCTAACTCAGACACTCACATACACACACAGGACCTGGGGTGGAATTCCCCATCCAATGTCCTTAACCTCTCTACCCTTTTCACCCCCTCCCCCTTACAGCTATCCCTTTTGGAGAGGGGACTCTCTTTCATTCCACGCCCCGACAAACTGGACCGGGAGGAACTTCAGAGGGACCTTCACAAATTCCACAGACGACTTAAAATTATTGACTACTTCCATCTTCAACCAGACCGACAGCCACTACCCTTCACCCATCCGTCTCACTGGGAACCAAACTCCGACACTCTCCATCCCCTGACTCGCCAATTCATTTACCAAAACAAAAGGGCCCTCCAGCGTTTCCGGCCCCCGACAGATGTCCCTGACAATCTGACGGGGCCGGAACGCAGGGCCCTGACTGACCTAATTCGTAATCCCAATATCATTATAAAACCAGCAGACAAAGGATCTAAAATAATCATCATGGATAGACAGCAATATCTCACAGAAGCTAACAGACAGTTAACGGACACCACATACTACAGACCCCTTGCCGAGACAATCCAACCACAGACTCAGACTAAGCTCAGGAACATTATTCAGACCCTTTACAATAGAAAATACATTAAAGCAAAACAAAAAGACTATCTGTTCGGACCTGACAACCCACGACCCCGCTACTTCTATCTGTTACCTAAAATCCACAAAGACCCGCAAACCTGGACCATTCCCTCTGAGGTCCCTCCTGGAAGACCCATAGTCTCTGATTGCAACAGCTCCACTTACCATATCGCTCAGTATATTGATCACTTCCTAGGTCCCCTCTCCACTCGCCATCCCAGTTATATCAAGGACACATACCATTTCATCGACACTATCAGAGCCATGGCTGTCCCTTCCCACTCACTTCTCTTCACCATAGACATCAATAACCTCTACACTAACATCAACACCCACCTAGGTTTACAAACACTTCGCACCATCTTCAATAGAAATCCGGATCCCTCACGCCCTGACTCAGAACTCCTACAACTAATAGAACTCTGTTTAAACAACAATGATTTTCTTTTCAACAACCAGTTCTACTTACAGGTCCACGGGACAGCCATGGGTCAGAGATTCGCCCCGGCCTATGCTAACCTCTACATGAGCGAGTGGGAGCGAGAAGCCCTAGCCAAATGTCCCCTTCAACCATCACTCTACCTCAGGTTTCTAGATGACATTTTTGGTATTTGGCCACATGATCATTCAAAATTTCCAGAATTCATATCCATCCTTAATAACCATCATCCTTCTATTACGGTTAAATACACAATAAATACTACACATATCAACTTTCTAGATACCACAGTTTTTTTCGGGCCCACCAATAACACTCACAACACATTACAGACAAAAGTGTATTTCAAACCCACGGACACACATGCTTTACTTCATAAATCCAGCTATCACCCTAAACATACATTTAAAGGAATCATAAAATCACAGCTCATCCGTTTTTTTCGCATTAGTAGCAACATTCAGGATTTTCACACTGCCACCAGCATCCTTTTCCATAGCCTACGCAGCAGAGGTTATTCCAAACGCTTCCTCCGCACCATTAAAAACTCCACAGTGGCCTCTCTCGCTCCCACCCGCTCTCCCTCCCGCTCTCCACCTCTGCACACTTCCTCTTCACCCCAGGTCCAGGAGCTTAGGCCGTCGGTAAGTCCTCCCCCCTACCCTAATCTGGTTTTGCATCCTGATCCCTACCCCCCCCACCCCCCCTCCCCTACCTCGGTTCCCCATTCTTTCCCTCACCCTAAACCTAACCCTTCCCCTACCCCACACCCCAGGCCTAATCCTAACCCACCCCCCTCCCCTGACCCTAACCCACCCCCATCCCTCTATCCTAACCCTAACCTACCCCCTACCCCTTGCCCTAATCCTAACCCCAACCCCAAGGACAGATACGGCCTAAGCTCACCACATAGACATTCCCCACCAGCACACCACAACCCTCCTCCACCACCACAACTGATACCCTTTGTTTCCACCTTTTCCCACCAAACTACTGCCCTGCACCGCATCATCAAACACAACTTCTCCATATTACAGTCTGCACATCCGGCATTTCATAACCACCAAATCATCTCAGCCCATAGGAAACATCGGAGCCTTCAATCTTTTCTCACCAGATCACAATTTACTGACCATAGACCCACACCCACTCTTCCACACAGCCATCACTATAAAAACAGAAAATTCATCCATAATCCACTCAGTAACTCAGCATTTCCCACTCTCGGCTCCTTCTCCATCACCACCACAAATATAGTCTACATAATCACCTGCACACTTTGCAATAAACACTACATAGGAGAAACACAACATTCTGCACACACCCGGCTTTCACAGCACCTATACAACATTAGGGAAGGTCGACTTGCCACCCCCCTAGTACAACACTTCCAGCTACATCCCCCCACGCACCTCACAATAACTGTTGTAGAAAATAACGACCGTTGGACCTGTGGACAGAGGAAGAGAGCGGAGAAGATTTGGATCCACAGGCTCGGGACCACTGTGCCCGGAGGGCTAAACGATGACTAAAGTAAGGAAAACCACATCCACCACCTCTGGATACGGTACTCCCCAGCCTGTTCCTGCATTCGTCTTGGGCCATGCGGATCCCATTCCGGATCACCTTGAGAGACAGCACAATGGTCTAAGCCCTGGTCTGCCACACAGCAGACTGGGGTTCGAATCCACGCCGGACGGGGGGTGCATATTTTACTTTTTTATTCTTAACAATCTTAAACATTAATAGACTTGGAATTTTAGAAAAAAATTTTTTTATGCATCTCCCTATGGTGATCCTCATGACCCTAATTGGGTCGGTTCCCAGCTCCCAAAGGTTTTTTTTTTTTTTTTTTTTTTTTTTTTTTTTTTTTTTTTTTTTTTTTTTTTTTTTTTTTTTTTTTTTTTTTTTAATATTTTAAATACATCACTATCAATTTTAACTCGACATCCATTCTTTTATCTTTTTATTATATTTATTTCATTTATTTGCTGGGCCCGCTTCTCCTTGCTAAAGATACCTATAGCAGGTCACTCTCTTCTCTCTGTCCGGTGCTCTGCCTGGGAATCGAACCCTGGTCCCCAATGGGAAGGACCAGTTCTGTCTCCATCCAGCCATCCATTTTGTCAGATCAGTAGGCCAGTGCACAGTAATTTAACCAGAACCCATAACCCCAACCCCAACCCCAACCCTAACCCAGCCAGTGCCACTGATCTACTTTCGCTCACTCCAACCTACCCTGGACATCAAGAAAAACAAATGACCAACAGAACCACTACCACAACAAAAAACAGGACTTTTTTGCACCTTCCACCTGGATCCACCACCAACAAGAGGACTCCAAGCATTGCCCCAGCCTGGAGTCGACCCACTGTCTCCCGCTTCCCGACCATGGCCCGTCTAGGTGAGCTACACACTTAGACACTTTACACCAAACATCAACTCCAACCAGACACTCACCTAACCTCAACCAGAACAATTCCCTCCAAAATCAGCCAATCAGATTTGTACACATCTTTTCCCTCCAGAACACTCCACACACCCACACACCTAACCAATCACCACATGACACACACACACACACTCCCTGTTGGGGGAGGGACTAACCTCCCTCCCTCAACAGCTTTTAATGCACACGAGGAGCCATCATTGTAAATCCCCTGAGGAAGCAGCACATACTGCGAAACGTCGGGACCCCGCTCTTATGCGTAAGACTTTTACTCTGGTTTTATTGCATTGTATTAAGATCTTTTATACCCTCGATTTGAGTGGTTTTTTAATTGGTTCTAATTTGTGCTTTTAATCAAATTACTTAATAAAGTTTGGTTTTAAAACACTGGTGGAGGGCTCTGCCGGCCCACCAATAGGCAGAAAAGACTCTTTTTATTTGCCGTTTTTAACTGTCAACCTGCAAGTCCATCAGGACTACCACCCGGAGCACAAACAATAACCCTCATCTTCAAGAACCATTTTTAAACCAACAACACAGGACTGCCAACACAGAAGCACCTGTCTCAACTCCAGATCAACCTCCACAACTATAACACCGGACTTTGATCTACAGCAGGACTAACCACACCAGCAAAACGAAGGTAAGAGCTCTCCACCTGTATGTACCATATTTTTAGAGGTAAGTCAACACACAGGAGCGGGGCTCAAAATGGCTCCTCCACACACACACATACACCCACACCCACACCCACACCCACCCCACTCATGAACATCAACATACAACCACCCATACATAGACCCATCATCAACACACACCAACCATTACTTCACCCACCAGACCCAGAAACCAGACAGGCCAGTAAACATTATTTCAAACTCATCCAGGCATTTCATCACAAGCAGATAATGGACACAGCACTGCAAACAGGAACATTCCCTCCGGGGATGCTAAGACAGGTCACCCGGCTTACAGACTTTATTAAACCATCTACACCCACCATAGACACAAGAAACAAAATACATAATAACACATCACAATGGATGCAGAACACAATAGCCATTTTACAGCAACACTATCAGACTACAATAGCCACCCACACAGATACAACCACCCACAATCCACAAGCCCTGCAAATAGCCACCGGCTGGGCCAGAAAACGGTATGGGAACAGACTATCTACAGAAACTCTACAGTCACTACAGCAACTCCTACAACCATCCCAACCAGCCACTGCAACCTCACCACCATACCGTCCACAGAGGCCTTCTACAATCAACAACCTACCCACCATTCCGGAAGAGCACTATCCCCCCCTGCCCAGACCAGCTGCCCCCAACACACTGTCCCTTTACTTAGGCCCCCGTAAATCACTAATGGAAGAAACCAAGCCATCCACCTCATCCCCCTGCACACCAACCCAAGGAGAAGACCCCCGTCAGACCTCAACTGGAACACAAACTACACCCCTGCAGACTACCAATCCCAAACCCACTACTCTTCCCTCACCCTACCCAATCTACAAAAAATTCACCACCACCATGCCACCCGACCCCCAGCTGACCCGAAGAGGACCAATCAAACCACAACCACCAGTCAACAAACCCCCAGAAAAGACAACAAACCATCCCGCAGACCCAACATCGGATCCATCCACCTCCACCCCAAAAGAATGCAGGGTCCGGAAAGTCACCTGGGGACCCCTGCCAACCAAAGAAGAACAGCAACCAATCACTCCCTGCACACCTCTTTCCCCTATCCTACCCCTCACCTCCCCAGCTATCAAGTTCATTAAGCCCACCACCATCCTTGAAACAACAGCCCAGATCCACGGTTCCCCGCGACAAGTCCATAATTCAGAAGAGCTACAGACTCTCACTCTCAGCACTCACTCCAATGTCTCTGTCCATACCACTGACACTATTCTCACTTCCTCTCTTCCCACAGATGGTGCAGCGACCCGGGTGGGTCCAGCAGGACGGACAGTGGCCCACGCAGAAAAAAGGCCTACCACAGCTAGAGAAACGGCTAACGTGATGAAAGGGTCAAACAAGGTTACCCATAACCTGAACTCAACCCACTCTGAGCCCTCTCCTACAAATTCTGCTGGGGTTTCACTGTCCGACGCGGGCCCCCCGCTAGCTGCACCATCTTCACCCCCACACACTCCCAAGACCCCCCTCATCATGGACCAACCATCCCCACCTAAACAGACCTCATCTCCTCTAACCACCTCACTCCCTCTGCAATCTCTTATTTCTCATCCCTCCCCACCCAACTCACCCTCCGATCCTATAGTTACCTCTTCTAGCTCCCTCTCTCTTCACCTCTCTCCCCCTCCTCTCTCAACACACCCCCGCCTGGAACCAGAGCAAGACCTCCCAGCGTCACCCTGCCACAACATTACACCATCATCGGAAGCCACTCAAGCCGGACACCTCCAAGCCCTTACCAAAGAAGGCAGACTTCCCACCATCACTCCACCTCTCCGCTCTTCCACCACTCCAACCGCCACATCATCCGGACAGACCCTCTACAGACCATCATACCATATTGCACGCCCCAACCGTAAGATCCAGGACTGGTTTTTCAAACCCAGAAAACCAGTCCTGTTTCTCGGAGACTCAAACATCAACCGGATCCCAGCCCATACCCACCCGCAAATTCAACTGGACAGTTACCCCGGAGCCAATTCCTATCACTTCCTCAAAGTCCTCGAAAAGACCATACCCAATCCCAACACCAAGATAGTGGTCTTTTCCATTGGAATCAACAATAAGGACCAGGATCCCAGGCAGACCACTACAAAACAACTCAGGACCCTTTTCCGTGAGGCGAAGTCGACCTTCCCAAATGCCGATGTCTACTTCCCCATTATGAACTTCTCACCCCATCTCACCCCCGCACAGAAAGGTAATCTTACACTTATTAACAATATCATGACCACTCACTTCCCGTTCCTGACAGAAATCCCACATGACACCTTTGTAACAGAGAAAGACAACATTCATTGGACACCTACCACAGCTAAATTGATCTTTGAAAACTGGTTACAACAACTAAATTTACAATAACCTGTAAGGCTAACTCAGACACTCACATACACACACAGGACCTGGGGTGGAATTCCCCATCCAATGTCCTTAACCTCTCTACCCTTTTCACCCCCTCCCCCTTACAGCTATCCCTTTTGGAGAGGGGACTCTCTTTCATTCCACGCCCCGACAAACTGGACCGGGAGGAACTTCAGAGGGACCTTCACAAATTCCACAGACGACTTAAAATTATTGACTACTTCCATCTTCAACCAGACCGACAGCCACTACCCTTCACCCATCCGTCTCACTGGGAACCAAACTCCGACACTCTCCATCCCCTGACTCGCCAATTCATTTACCAAAACAAAAGGGCCCTCCAGCGTTTCCGGCCCCCGACAGATGTCCCTGACAATCTGACGGGGCCGGAACGCAGGGCCCTGACTGACCTAATTCGTAATCCCAATATCATTATAAAACCAGCAGACAAAGGATCTAAAATAATCATCATGGATAGACAGCAATATCTCACAGAAGCTAACAGACAGTTAACGGACACCACATACTACAGACCCCTTGCCGAGACAATCCAACCACAGACTCAGACTAAGCTCAGGAACATTATTCAGACCCTTTACAATAGAAAATACATTAAAGCAAAACAAAAAGACTATCTGTTCGGACCTGACAACCCACGACCCCGCTACTTCTATCTGTTACCTAAAATCCACAAAGACCCGCAAACCTGGACCATTCCCTCTGAGGTCCCTCCTGGAAGACCCATAGTCTCTGATTGCAACAGCTCCACTTACCATATCGCTCAGTATATTGATCACTTCCTAGGTCCCCTCTCCACTCGCCATCCCAGTTATATCAAGGACACATACCATTTCATCGACACTATCAGAGCCATGGCTGTCCCTTCCCACTCACTTCTCTTCACCATAGACATCAATAACCTCTACACTAACATCAACACCCACCTAGGTTTACAAACACTTCGCACCATCTTCAATAGAAATCCGGATCCCTCACGCCCTGACTCAGAACTCCTACAACTAATAGAACTCTGTTTAAACAACAATGATTTTCTTTTCAACAACCAGTTCTACTTACAGGTCCACGGGACAGCCATGGGTCAGAGATTCGCCCCGGCCTATGCTAACCTCTACATGAGCGAGTGGGAGCGAGAAGCCCTAGCCAAATGTCCCCTTCAACCATCACTCTACCTCAGGTTTCTAGATGACATTTTTGGTATTTGGCCACATGATCATTCAAAATTTCCAGAATTCATATCCATCCTTAATAACCATCATCCTTCTATTACGGTTAAATACACAATAAATACTACACATATCAACTTTCTAGATACCACAGTTTTTTTCGGGCCCACCAATAACACTCACAACACATTACAGACAAAAGTGTATTTCAAACCCACGGACACACATGCTTTACTTCATAAATCCAGCTATCACCCTAAACATACATTTAAAGGAATCATAAAATCACAGCTCATCCGTTTTTTTCGCATTAGTAGCAACATTCAGGATTTTCACACTGCCACCAGCATCCTTTTCCATAGCCTACGCAGCAGAGGTTATTCCAAACGCTTCCTCCGCACCATTAAAAACTCCACAGTGGCCTCTCTCGCTCCCACCCGCTCTCCCTCCCGCTCTCCACCTCTGCACACTTCCTCTTCACCCCAGGTCCAGGAGCTTAGGCCGTCGGTAAGTCCTCCCCCCTACCCTAATCTGGTTTTGCATCCTGATCCCTACCCCCCCCACCCCCCCTCCCCTACCTCGGTTCCCCATTCTTTCCCTCACCCTAAACCTAACCCTTCCCCTACCCCACACCCCAGGCCTAATCCTAACCCACCCCCCTCCCCTGACCCTAACCCACCCCCATCCCTCTATCCTAACCCTAACCTACCCCCTACCCCTTGCCCTAATCCTAACCCCAACCCCAAGGACAGATACGGCCTAAGCTCACCACATAGACATTCCCCACCAGCACACCACAACCCTCCTCCACCACCACAACTGATACCCTTTGTTTCCACCTTTTCCCACCAAACTACTGCCCTGCACCGCATCATCAAACACAACTTCTCCATATTACAGTCTGCACATCCGGCATTTCATAACCACCAAATCATCTCAGCCCATAGGAAACATCGGAGCCTTCAATCTTTTCTCACCAGATCACAATTTACTGACCATAGACCCACACCCACTCTTCCACACAGCCATCACTATAAAAACAGAAAATTCATCCATAATCCACTCAGTAACTCAGCATTTCCCACTCTCGGCTCCTTCTCCATCACCACCACAAATATAGTCTACATAATCACCTGCACACTTTGCAATAAACACTACATAGGAGAAACACAACATTCTGCACACACCCGGCTTTCACAGCACCTATACAACATTAGGGAAGGTCGACTTGCCACCCCCCTAGTACAACACTTCCAGCTACATCCCCCCACGCACCTCACAATAACTGTTGTAGAAAATAACGACCGTTGGACCTGTGGACAGAGGAAGAGAGCGGAGAAGATTTGGATCCACAGGCTCGGGACCACTGTGCCCGGAGGGCTAAACGATGACTAAAGTAAGGAAAACCACATCCACCACCTCTGGATACGGTACTCCCCAGCCTGTTCCTGCATTCGTCTTGGGCCATGCGGATCCCATTCCGGATCACCTTGAGAGACAGCACAATGGTCTAAGCCCTGGTCTGCCACACAGCAGACTGGGGTTCGAATCCACGCCGGACGGGGGGTGCATATTTTACTTTTTTATTCTTAACAATCTTAAACATTAATAGACTTGGAATTTTAGAAAAAAATTTTTTTATGCATCTCCCTATGGTGATCCTCATGACCCTAATTGGGTCGGTTCCCAGCTCCCAAAGGTTTTTTTTTTTTTTTTTTTTTTTTTTTTTTAATATTTTAAATACATCACTATCAATTTTAACTCGACATCCATTCTTTTATCTTTTTATTATATTTATTTCATTTATTTGCTGGGCCCGCTACTCCTTGCTAAAGATACCTATAGCAGGTCACTCTCTTCTCTCTGTCCGGTGCTCTGCCTGGGAATCGAACCCTGGTCCCCAATGGGAAGGACCAGTTCTGTCTCCATCCAGCCATCCATTTTGTCAGATCAGTAGGCCAGTGCACAGTAATTTAACCAGAACCCATAACCCCAACCCCAACCCCAACCCTAACCCAGCCAGTGCCACTGATCTACTTTCGCTCACTCCAACCTACCCTGGACATCAAGAAAAACAAATGACCAACAGAACCACTACCACAACAAAAAACAGGACTTTTTTGCACCTTCCACCTGGATCCACCACCAACAAGAGGACTCCAAGCATTGCCCCAGCCTGGAGTCGACCCACTGTCTCCCGCTTCCCGACCATGGCCCGTCTAGGTGAGCTACACACTTAGACACTTTACACCAAACATCAACTCCAACCAGACACTCACCTAACCTCAACCAGAACAATTCCCTCCAAAATCAGCCAATCAGATTTGTACACATCTTTTCCCTCCAGAACACTCCACACACCCACACACCTAACCAATCACCACATGACACACACACACACACTCCCTGTTGGGGGAGGGACTAACCTCCCTCCCTCAACAGCTTTTAATGCACACGAGGAGCCATCATTGTAAATCCCCTGAGGAAGCAGCACATACTGCGAAACGTCGGGACCCCGCTCTTATGCGTAAGACTTTTACTCTGGTTTTATTGCATTGTATTAAGATCTTTTATACCCTCGATTTGAGTGGTTTTTTAATTGGTTCTAATTTGTGCTTTTAATCAAATTACTTAATAAAGTTTGGTTTTAAAACACTGGTGGAGGGCTCTGCCGGCCCACCAATAGGCAGAAAAGACTCTTTTTATTTGCCGTTTTTAACTGTCAACCTGCAAGTCCATCAGGACTACCACCCGGAGCACAAACAATAACCCTCATCTTCAAGAACCATTTTTAAACCAACAACACAGGACTGCCAACACAGAAGCACCTGTCTCAACTCCAGATCAACCTCCACAACTATAACACCGGACTTTGATCTACAGCAGGACTAACCACACCAGCAAAACGAAGGTAAGAGCTCTCCACCTGTATGTACCATATTTTTAGAGGTAAGTCAACACACAGGAGCGGGGCTCAAAATGGCTCCTCCACACACACACATACACCCACACCCACACCCACACCCACCCCACTCATGAACATCAACATACAACCACCCATACATAGACCCATCATCAACACACACCAACCATTACTTCACCCACCAGACCCAGAAACCAGACAGGCCAGTAAACATTATTTCAAACTCATCCAGGCATTTCATCACAAGCAGATAATGGACACAGCACTGCAAACAGGAACATTCCCTCCGGGGATGCTAAGACAGGTCACCCGGCTTACAGACTTTATTAAACCATCTACACCCACCATAGACACAAGAAACAAAATACATAATAACACATCACAATGGATGCAGAACACAATAGCCATTTTACAGCAACACTATCAGACTACAATAGCCACCCACACAGATACAACCACCCACAATCCACAAGCCCTGCAAATAGCCACCGGCTGGGCCAGAAAACGGTATGGGAACAGACTATCTACAGAAACTCTACAGTCACTACAGCAACTCCTACAACCATCCCAACCAGCCACTGCAACCTCACCACCATACCGTCCACAGAGGCCTTCTACAATCAACAACCTACCCACCATTCCGGAAGAGCACTATCCCCCCCTGCCCAGACCAGCTGCCCCCAACACACTGTCCCTTTACTTAGGCCCCCGTAAATCACTAATGGAAGAAACCAAGCCATCCACCTCATCCCCCTGCACACCAACCCAAGGAGAAGACCCCCGTCAGACCTCAACTGGAACACAAACTACACCCCTGCAGACTACCAATCCCAAACCCACTACTCTTCCCTCACCCTACCCAATCTACAAAAAATTCACCACCACCATGCCACCCGACCCCCAGCTGACCCGAAGAGGACCAATCAAACCACAACCACCAGTCAACAAACCCCCAGAAAAGACAACAAACCATCCCGCAGACCCAACATCGGATCCATCCACCTCCACCCCAAAAGAATGCAGGGTCCGGAAAGTCACCTGGGGACCCCTGCCAACCAAAGAAGAACAGCAACCAATCACTCCCTGCACACCTCTTTCCCCTATCCTACCCCTCACCTCCCCAGCTATCAAGTTCATTAAGCCCACCACCATCCTTGAAACAACAGCCCAGATCCACGGTTCCCCGCGACAAGTCCATAATTCAGAAGAGCTACAGACTCTCACTCTCAGCACTCACTCCAATGTCTCTGTCCATACCACTGACACTATTCTCACTTCCTCTCTTCCCACAGATGGTGCAGCGACCCGGGTGGGTCCAGCAGGACGGACAGTGGCCCACGCAGAAAAAAGGCCTACCACAGCTAGAGAAACGGCTAACGTGATGAAAGGGTCAAACAAGGTTACCCATAACCTGAACTCAACCCACTCTGAGCCCTCTCCTACAAATTCTGCTGGGGTTTCACTGTCCGACGCGGGCCCCCCGCTAGCTGCACCATCTTCACCCCCACACACTCCCAAGACCCCCCTCATCATGGACCAACCATCCCCACCTAAACAGACCTCATCTCCTCTAACCACCTCACTCCCTCTGCAATCTCTTATTTCTCATCCCTCCCCACCCAACTCACCCTCCGATCCTATAGTTACCTCTTCTAGCTCCCTCTCTCTTCACCTCTCTCCCCCTCCTCTCTCAACACACCCCCGCCTGGAACCAGAGCAAGACCTCCCAGCGTCACCCTGCCACAACATTACACCATCATCGGAAGCCACTCAAGCCGGACACCTCCAAGCCCTTACCAAAGAAGGCAGACTTCCCACCATCACTCCACCTCTCCGCTCTTCCACCACTCCAACCGCCACATCATCCGGACAGACCCTCTACAGACCATCATACCATATTGCACGCCCCAACCGTAAGATCCAGGACTGGTTTTTCAAACCCAGAAAACCAGTCCTGTTTCTCGGAGACTCAAACATCAACCGGATCCCAGCCCATACCCACCCGCAAATTCAACTGGACAGTTACCCCGGAGCCAATTCCTATCACTTCCTCAAAGTCCTCGAAAAGACCATACCCAATCCCAACACCAAGATAGTGGTCTTTTCCATTGGAATCAACAATAAGGACCAGGATCCCAGGCAGACCACTACAAAACAACTCAGGACCCTTTTCCGTGAGGCGAAGTCGACCTTCCCAAATGCCGATGTCTACTTCCCCATTATGAACTTCTCACCCCATCTCACCCCCGCACAGAAAGGTAATCTTACACTTATTAACAATATCATGACCACTCACTTCCCGTTCCTGACAGAAATCCCACATGACACCTTTGTAACAGAGAAAGACAACATTCATTGGACACCTACCACAGCTAAATTGATCTTTGAAAACTGGTTACAACAACTAAATTTACAATAACCTGTAAGGCTAACTCAGACACTCACATACACACACAGGACCTGGGGTGGAATTCCCCATCCAATGTCCTTAACCTCTCTACCCTTTTCACCCCCTCCCCCTTACAGCTATCCCTTTTGGAGAGGGGACTCTCTTTCATTCCACGCCCCGACAAACTGGACCGGGAGGAACTTCAGAGGGACCTTCACAAATTCCACAGACGACTTAAAATTATTGACTACTTCCATCTTCAACCAGACCGACAGCCACTACCCTTCACCCATCCGTCTCACTGGGAACCAAACTCCGACACTCTCCATCCCCTGACTCGCCAATTCATTTACCAAAACAAAAGGGCCCTCCAGCGTTTCCGGCCCCCGACAGATGTCCCTGACAATCTGACGGGGCCGGAACGCAGGGCCCTGACTGACCTAATTCGTAATCCCAATATCATTATAAAACCAGCAGACAAAGGATCTAAAATAATCATCATGGATAGACAGCAATATCTCACAGAAGCTAACAGACAGTTAACGGACACCACATACTACAGACCCCTTGCCGAGACAATCCAACCACAGACTCAGACTAAGCTCAGGAACATTATTCAGACCCTTTACAATAGAAAATACATTAAAGCAAAACAAAAAGACTATCTGTTCGGACCTGACAACCCACGACCCCGCTACTTCTATCTGTTACCTAAAATCCACAAAGACCCGCAAACCTGGACCATTCCCTCTGAGGTCCCTCCTGGAAGACCCATAGTCTCTGATTGCAACAGCTCCACTTACCATATCGCTCAGTATATTGATCACTTCCTAGGTCCCCTCTCCACTCGCCATCCCAGTTATATCAAGGACACATACCATTTCATCGACACTATCAGAGCCATGGCTGTCCCTTCCCACTCACTTCTCTTCACCATAGACATCAATAACCTCTACACTAACATCAACACCCACCTAGGTTTACAAACACTTCGCACCATCTTCAATAGAAATCCGGATCCCTCACGCCCTGACTCAGAACTCCTACAACTAATAGAACTCTGTTTAAACAACAATGATTTTCTTTTCAACAACCAGTTCTACTTACAGGTCCACGGGACAGCCATGGGTCAGAGATTCGCCCCGGCCTATGCTAACCTCTACATGAGCGAGTGGGAGCGAGAAGCCCTAGCCAAATGTCCCCTTCAACCATCACTCTACCTCAGGTTTCTAGATGACATTTTTGGTATTTGGCCACATGATCATTCAAAATTTCCAGAATTCATATCCATCCTTAATAACCATCATCCTTCTATTACGGTTAAATACACAATAAATACTACACATATCAACTTTCTAGATACCACAGTTTTTTTCGGGCCCACCAATAACACTCACAACACATTACAGACAAAAGTGTATTTCAAACCCACGGACACACATGCTTTACTTCATAAATCCAGCTATCACCCTAAACATACATTTAAAGGAATCATAAAATCACAGCTCATCCGTTTTTTTCGCATTAGTAGCAACATTCAGGATTTTCACACTGCCACCAGCATCCTTTTCCATAGCCTACGCAGCAGAGGTTATTCCAAACGCTTCCTCCGCACCATTAAAAACTCCACAGTGGCCTCTCTCGCTCCCACCCGCTCTCCCTCCCGCTCTCCACCTCTGCACACTTCCTCTTCACCCCAGGTCCAGGAGCTTAGGCCGTCGGTAAGTCCTCCCCCCTACCCTAATCTGGTTTTGCATCCTGATCCCTACCCCCCCCACCCCCCCTCCCCTACCTCGGTTCCCCATTCTTTCCCTCACCCTAAACCTAACCCTTCCCCTACCCCACACCCCAGGCCTAATCCTAACCCACCCCCCTCCCCTGACCCTAACCCACCCCCATCCCTCTATCCTAACCCTAACCTACCCCCTACCCCTTGCCCTAATCCTAACCCCAACCCCAAGGACAGATACGGCCTAAGCTCACCACATAGACATTCCCCACCAGCACACCACAACCCTCCTCCACCACCACAACTGATACCCTTTGTTTCCACCTTTTCCCACCAAACTACTGCCCTGCACCGCATCATCAAACACAACTTCTCCATATTACAGTCTGCACATCCGGCATTTCATAACCACCAAATCATCTCAGCCCATAGGAAACATCGGAGCCTTCAATCTTTTCTCACCAGATCACAATTTACTGACCATAGACCCACACCCACTCTTCCACACAGCCATCACTATAAAAACAGAAAATTCATCCATAATCCACTCAGTAACTCAGCATTTCCCACTCTCGGCTCCTTCTCCATCACCACCACAAATATAGTCTACATAATCACCTGCACACTTTGCAATAAACACTACATAGGAGAAACACAACATTCTGCACACACCCGGCTTTCACAGCACCTATACAACATTAGGGAAGGTCGACTTGCCACCCCCCTAGTACAACACTTCCAGCTACATCCCCCCACGCACCTCACAATAACTGTTGTAGAAAATAACGACCGTTGGACCTGTGGACAGAGGAAGAGAGCGGAGAAGATTTGGATCCACAGGCTCGGGACCACTGTGCCCGGAGGGCTAAACGATGACTAAAGTAAGGAAAACCACATCCACCACCTCTGGATACGGTACTCCCCAGCCTGTTCCTGCATTCGTCTTGGGCCATGCGGATCCCATTCCGGATCACCTTGAGAGACAGCACAATGGTCTAAGCCCTGGTCTGCCACACAGCAGACTGGGGTTCGAATCCACGCCGGACGGGGGGTGCATATTTTACTTTTTTATTCTTAACAATCTTAAACATTAATAGACTTGGAATTTTAGAAAAAAATTTTTTTATGCATCTCCCTATGGTGATCCTCATGACCCTAATTGGGTCGGTTCCCAGCTCCCAAAGGTTTTTTTTTTTTTTTTTTTTTTTTTTTTTTTTTTTTAATATTTTAAATACATCACTATCAATTTTAACTCGACATCCATTCTTTTATCTTTTTATTATATTTATTTCATTTATTTGCTGGGCCCGCCACTCCTTGCTAAAGATACCTATAGCAGGTCACTCTCTTCTCTCTGTCCGGTGCTCTGCCTGGGAATCGAACCCTGGTCCCCAATGGGAAGGACCAGTTCTGTCTCCATCCAGCCATCCATTTTGTCAGATCAGTAGGCCAGTGCACAGTAATTTAACCAGAACCCATAACCCCAACCCCAACCCCAACCCTAACCCTAACCCTAACCCTAACCCTAACCCTCACCTAACCCACGCCCTAACCCTAACCCTAACCCTAACCCCCTAACCCCCCTACAACCACAACCCTAACCCTAACCCCTAACCACAACCCTAAATACCTTAACCCTAACTGTTTGTCCCCTAACCCTAACCCTAACCCCCCCTGTTTTCCTTGAAAAGCTGTGAAAGTTTAAAAAAATATATATATTAATATTGGATGGTAAATTTAAAATTGATAATTAGGAAATAAATAGGGTTAAAAAACATTAAAAGACAATAAATAGGTTAAATACAATATATAGGGTTAAAAAACATTAAAAGACAATAAATAGGTTAAATACAATAAATATATAATAAATATTTAATTATATTGATTTGATAATATTTCATGGTTTAAAAAGGGTTAAAAATGAATAAAAACAGGTTTAGATATGAAAAAGGGACTGAAATTAAAAAAGGCGAACTGAAATAAAAAGACGAACCAAAAAGTAAAAAGCCAAACCAAGCTTATAAAAAGGACGGTAACAATTGCAGGAGCTCATTTTTACCTTAGCTCTTGAGGGGAGAACATTAAACTTTGACTCCAGCCTTGTAGCAAGTTTTTAAAAAAAAGTTATTTGTGTGCCATTTAATTGTGCCTGAAGAAGACCGTGTTAGGTCGAAACGTTGCACGTTTTTGATTTAATTTTTTTTATTATTCTTTTGGCACACCTTCTTTAGTTGTTTAATTTATCCTTTCTAAATTCAGAAAGTGGTTTTAGTTTATTAAAAAAAACATTAATTAGAAAAAAAACAAACATAATAAGCAAACATGGAGGATGACGGGTGGCAGACTGTGCGCTATGGCAGGCGCAGGATGCGCACCCGTTCACCACTTTGGGGCAGATATCAGGGGCCCGGTCCAGGAATGGACCGAGCATTCACCTCTTCTTTCGGGAGGGGGTATCAGAGGCCTTCTCCTAACCCTAACCCTAACCCCCCTAACCCTAACCCTAACCCTAACCCACCCTAACCCTAACCCTAACCCTAACCCCCTAACCCTAACCACAACCACAACCCTAACCCTAACCCTAAACCTCCCCAGTTTTCCTTGAAAAGCTGTAAAAGTTAAAAAAAATATATATATATTAATTCGATGGTAAATTTAAAATTGATAATTAGGAAATAAATAGGGTTAAAAAACATTAAAAGACAATAAATAGGTTAAATACAATAAATATATAATAAATATTTAATTATATTGATTTGATAATATTTCATGGTTTAAAAAGGGTTAAAATTTAATAAAAACAGGTTTAGATATGAAAAAGGGACTGAAATTAAAAAAGGCGAACTGAAATAAAAAGACGAACCAAAAAGTAAAAAGCCAAACCAAGCTTATAAAAAGGACGAAACAATTGCAGGAGCTCATTTTTATCTTAGCTCTTGAGGGGAGAACATTAAACCTTGACTCCAGCCTCGTAGCAAGTTAAAAAAAAGTTATTTGTGTGCCATTTAATTGTGCCTGAAGAAGACCACATTAGGTTGAAACGTTGCACGTTTTTGATTAAATTTTTTTATTATTCTTTTGGCACACCTTCTTTAGTTGTTTAATTTATCCTTTCTAAATTTAGAAAGTGGTTTTAGTTTATTAAAAAAAACATTAATTTGGAAAAAACAAACAAACATAACAAACAAACATGGAGGATGACGGGTGGCAGACTGTGCGCTATGGCAGGCGCAGGATGCGCACCCGTTCACCACTTTGGGGCAGATATCAGGGGCCCGGTCCAGGAATGGACCGAGCATTCACCTCTTCTTTCGGGAGGGGGTATCAGAGGCCTTCTCCTAACCCTAACCCTAACCCTAAAACCACAAACCTAAACTTTGGAAACAACTAAAAACTCAAATGGGTGGAGTTAACAGAGAGTATAAAAGCCAATGCAGAGCAGCTCTTTCTTTTTCTTTTCTTTCTGTTGGAGGGATGTAGCGTACCACAGCCTGATGAAGACCTATACAAGTCGAAACGTTGCAACTGTACACTACCTAAGGCCTATTTTGGGATTTTAATATCTTTATGATTATTTTATCTATTATTATGATTTCAATAAAAACATTTAAAAAATGCCAAAAAAAAAAAAATCATATAAACAAAATCATTTATTAGCCGGGGAAGGGACTGGGGGCCCCCCGGGAAGTGCGAGTGCCTTTCCTTTCCCTCACCTAACCTATTTTAACCCTAATTTGAGACAAGCCAATTGGAGCACTTAAAGAACGAGGAACATACAGGGGTTATAAAACGAGAACAGGAGGAGAAACAAGCAGCACACCAGGACACAGACAACACCACCAGAAATACACATACGGACTTACACAACAAACTTGACAATGACAGGGGGACATGACTCTGAAGGAGGGAAGACAATACAGTCACCTCAAGACAAGATGAAAAGACGTACACAGAGAGAAGAAGAGGAATATGGCCACCTTAGTTCATTTTTTGCCTGAGCCTGATGAAGGAAAATACATTCTGAAACGTAGCTACAGAGTCAGTATGATTCCAGAGTCCAAACTGAACTTTCTCCACTCCAATATGCGAGGGAGACTTGTTTGTAAGTGTATATGTTTGTGTGTGGGTGTGCAGAGGTGTGGACGTTGATGGAGTGTGCAATGTTGAGTGCTTGTGGGACGTTGTGTGATCCCAATTCGGGGATCACGGTCTCCTCGGGCGTCGCTGCCCCACCACGGGACACCGGGCCGGCAGCAGTAGGCGTGCATTCCCTGGCTTGCCAGGCCTTTCCCCTTTCTCACAAATTTTTGCCTCCATTTCTACCATCATCCTGCATCTATGACAAGAAGTACTATCATGAAAGGAGGCCGAGGAAAAACTAGACATGTAGCACACAGGACAGGAGAGGAGAGGGAGAAGGAGGGAGAGAGAGAGCTAGAGGGCATTGCTAATCATTTCGTTAGATCGGCGGAGCTACATAATTTTCCATACAGTTTACGAGAGGGAAAAGAGGTTGACTTCTCAGTCAAGTATACGTTTGATGACAGTTTACTGTCGATTAATCAAAGTGAATAGCAGTGAGTAGCAGAAAGAGCACACGAGGTGACACACAGCACAACCACTAGTGACCGGAAATGACGTAACACGTGTGACACAGCTGAATGATTTGTTTCCCCAGACAGAAATATAAAAAACTAAAGGGAATTGTATTGGCTTGCACAAAACAGACCGGACAGGAATTTTTACTCGTGAAACTTTTCTTTTTATTTTTGGTTTTGCGGTTTCCAATGCAAATTTAGTTGTAAGATTCCATGATGCGTCTCATGCTCATGAACCTCATGTTTCCCATGCCCATGTTCATGAAGTTCCTGTACTCTCCAGGCCTCATGTACATCATCCTGCCTCTGTAGTGGGGCTGCTCATACATTAGCCAGTGTCCGTCCATCACGTGGCATGACATGCAGTTAGACATGCGATAGCGATCCATGATGTTGTCGCAGTCGTCCATCAGCTCGTACATCTGGCCTCCAAAGTTTTCCCTCTCGTAGATCCTCATTCTGTATGTGCCACGGTGCTGGAACACATCATTCATCAAGAAGGAATCTTTAATCAGCGTTGACTTCTAGTTTTTTTTAGCAATAATGTCATTAGTGATAATGATTTCCTCTTAGATCCATTAACATAAAATTAGATCTTTCTTTCATTAAACAAAGAAATATCTTTTAACGTAACTTCAGTCTTGCTAATAAAACATTGAATTTCAGACATTGATTTGTTTTGCTCCATTTCGTTGATGGGCTCAGATATCAGAATATTGTGTTGGGATATCTCCTGTAGTTACCATGGGGATCATGCGGCAGGACCTGATGCAGTCATTCATTCCCATCATGCTCATGTAGTCGGCGTACTCGCCCCTCCGCAGGAAGTACTGGTTGCCCATGAAGTTAGTGCGGTCATAGACCATGAAGCAGCCCCTCTCCACCCTACAGGAGTGACACCTGCTCAGGTAGGAGGACATATCGGCACAGTCGCTGCTACACTCATATGAACGGCCCTGGAAGTTCCTGTCTTCATAGAAGATGATCTGAAGAACAAACAGGATCAAACATTTCTCTTTATTGTGGGATGTGTCACCTTTTGTAATACACAACCATGAAGACCTTTCACTGATTGCATAGAAAATTGAAATCTTACTACTTCTTGTCAATTTACAACTGAATCTGGTCCTTTTACTTAAAGGGATGGTTACTGCAAGAATTATCACTCGGTTATGTTTACCTGATGGATTCAGTGCATAACTCGCAGCTACTTAAAGAGGGAAATTAAAGCAACACATTGTAGGCATTTGAAACAACTTTCACTGTGGCTCATGACTCCATCTGGTTAAGAGGTAACATTATTTTTTATTCAACTTTCACGACTGATTGAAAACTTTACAAGGATTACCTGTTTTTTAACAAAATGTTATTTTGAATTCTTTAATTACTGATCTGAAAGGTTTAATAAACCTTCGTACTTCCTATGAAACCTGCAAACTTCTGGCAGCAGAGAGCTACAGCTTTACTGGATGGTGTTGTGCTGGTTGAGTTCTCACCCTGCTCATGTTCATGCCGCTAGATGTCATGTTGCCTCACGTTGGACAGTTGGCTGATATGACTGCAGTTGTCAGTGTTGTTGTCCTCTGTGTTACCTGTGGAGCAGCTGCTGCTCTTTATAGCACCTGAGTAGCTGAAGCCTTTTGTCCAAACAGCCTGAGCCAGCAGCATGTCATAAAGAGACACTCAGTGTTCGGCATTTCTCTTAGAAACTGAGAACAAAGAACTGCAGCCAGCAGCTGTGGCTCCTTCACTGTGTGGACCATGTTTTCTGGAACAAAACCTCTGACTGTGACTTTGTCACATTCCGTGAGAGCGTTCCCAACATTTATCATACATCATAAAAAAAATAATCCAACATAAAAACGCATGTTGAGATACATTACAATTCACAGAAAAGCCAACAGTGATTCACACAAATGTGCTAAATTGATTTCTGTGCTGATTGCTGTTTTGCAGTCTGTCATATTTCAGCAGCAGCTTTGCGCTGCCCAGTGATAAAAAGACTTAAAAAGGAAATGTGCAGTATCTTTGGATGTTGTATGAATTAAAGTGTAGAAAATACCTGAGATGAATTCATATCCACTCATTTCACAATAGCGTGTGCTTTCTATTATTATTCACCCATTTCCTCTTTGGAGTCTGCACATAACTGTGATGGGATGGATCCCTCATCAGTTGAGTGGAAAGAATCAACGGGGAGACAGAATGACAAGCCCTGAACTGGGACAAGTTCATTTTAAAAAGTATTGTTATAGTATAATTTACTGAAAGAAGTAACTCTAAACCTTTAAATACATATTTTTAATTCCACCACGGCTACAGAGACATCACAAATTCATCACATATAATCCATCTGATGACACACTCTTTTTTTCTGTCTTTCCTCCTTGCATTCTGATCATTATATTGAAATCTTTTGTTTGTGACCTTTTGTAGTCCATCACTTTATTCTATTATTTATTATTACCCTTAAGTTACACAGATGATATTTGTGTCTAAAGGTCATGTGCGAAGGATCAGTTTGTTCCCGTTCACTGGAGTCAGATGAATAAAGCAGTACATTGTAGAGACCCTGACCCTGCTCTTCTTCATGGGTGATGAACAACCTGAGAACAAACTTCATTAGAGGAATTTACTTGTCAGATGTTTGTTGATGATCTGTAAAATGTCCGTGCTCCCCAGATAAATAGTTCACGCCGATATTATTGTGATTCCAACTATACAGATGTTGGTAAAGGGCGCATGTCATAACTTAAGTATTCTCTTGTATTAGCTCATTCTGTGCATCGATGTAGACTGTGGTTGATATTTGGTCTCTACCCGTGTCAGGACTAACTCACAGTGACACACTGCGTCAGTCTGCTCTTACACTCTGAAGCTCTTCACTGCTTATCCTGAACATTTGGGATTACAAACAAAAAAAACTTCAGTTTTCTCCAGGAACACCTCAACTGCACCAGTAACACAACTTAGTGTGTGTCACTGCTTTGTGTGGCAGAGCACTGAGTCAGCATGTGTCTGTGTCTCACTCACACACTCACACACACACACACACACACACACACACACACAAAGCCTCTTTGTAAAAGGGTTGCCAATGTAAGTGTGAGGCCTCATGCTGCTGTACAGCACTTTGTTTCATCTGTCAACCAGCAACTAAATCACCTGTCTGCACCTTTAAAAACCTTCATCCATCTGACGGTCATTAAACTGTCATAAATTCATCTATCCATTAATCCATCGATCAACTGGCCCACAGAAACGCTGTTGTGTTTCCTGGACTGTGACAGGATGAAGCACCATTCCTGTTCTCAGAGGTTCTTTTAGCCTTTTAGCAAACATCTTCGTCCTGGGATGAAAACACAAACATGGCAGTGCAGGTGGACAAGTGATTAGTGTGCATGGTATGTCATCGCAGTGTCCCGTACTGCAGGTTGTTCCTCTCTTTCACTCGTTTCAAATCTGCCCCACTTTATGGTGTTATGATGTAAAAACTTGATTTGTAACTGAAGCAGTGTTTGTGTGACGGACAGGGCTGCATGCAGCCCGCATCACGTTTCTCATTCTCACTGTTTCTTCACCGGTCAGGTTTTTTTCTGGTCGGCTCGCTCTTCTTGCCTTGGTGTAATACAAATTAAGCTGTAAATAAAAATATATTGAGGTTACCATAAATATAATAAAACTTCTGACCAACCCATATCAATGTCAGGCTTAAAAATACATGTCGTATAAACCACGCTCACATCCGGTTTAAGTCCCGCCCCTTACGAGTACGAATACGGATACAGATAGTGGTGTACTCGCTCATCCCTAATAAATATTGTGTACAAGCACTGAACAAGAAAAAGTTAAGTGGGACAAAGGATAATGTGTGGAGGAGGAAATTAAAAGTGCAGGATCACTGTAAACCAGTTTGGAGGCTGCTTTATAAACCGCCTTTAAATAAGAGGTGATCTGCTTTGGAGAATTCTGCACGGAGCGCTGGCTGTTAACAGCTTAGTTTCTAAGATCAGCACCACAGTGTCCATTCAATGTCCTTTCTGTCAGGAGCCGGAGACTATCTTTCACTGTTTCATGGGATGTAGCAGACTTGGAGTCCTGTTTGAAATTCTAAAAACTGTGTTTTTAAACTTTGGTGAGGTTTGATGTGAAACTGCTTTTATTTTTGGTGCTGGATATAAAAGAGAAAATGCAAAGAAGTGGTAGTTGTTGAATTTTGTGGTGGGGCAGGCCAAACTGTCCATTTACGAGAGCGGGAAGAGCAGAGTAGACGGTGTTTCAGGTGGAGAGCTGATGTTGGTGTTTAAATCGTTGGTGAAAGCCAGAATCAGGGTGGACTTCAGATTTTATTCACTGATAAATAATGTTGAGGGGTTTCTGCCTCAGTGGTGTTTCAATGCAGCTCTCTGTTGTGTTGTTGAGAGGCAGCTCATTTTTTAACTCTGTATTTCTATGAGTTTTTTAAATCATGTTATTCTTGTGTTTAATCTGAGAATTGTATATTGTTGATCTGTCCTGTTTATTGGAAAATAAAGGTTTTTTAAAAATCAAAATCTCTCTCTCTCTCTCTCTCTCTCTCTCTCTCTCTCTCTCTGTCTGTCTGTCTGTCTGTCTGTCTGTCTGTCTGTCTGTCTGTCTGTCTCCCCCTTTGACAGGTAACGCCTCAGGGTACATTTGTTGTAGGTGTGCTGATGCCTGCCCAGATATGTTCATTTCTTCACTGTGGCAGCCTCGACAGGTGAGTTCCCATTCACTTATTTTACTATACAAAATCTACTTTATTGTTCGATACTGTACTTGAACATTTTATTTAGAGACAGTTGTTGTTTAAAGAAGGTCACGGTTTTTTAAAGACTGTTACTATTTTCAATTAAAGATAGTAGAATGTGACTGTAAAGACAACTCATCTGTCAAACCCTGTTGTTGAATATATGTTATACTGAGCTGTGTGTAGTTATGAATGACAGTCAGTCCTCCTGGAGACAGCCGTGAAAGTGCCATGCTGACATACCTGGATATTTCAGCATTAGGGTGGAGTTTCTGGAATCTGTGACTTTTTTCGGTGGTTCCACTGAGATCCCCTGGAGTTCCAGGAAATTGTTTCAATTTTCAGATTTGTGTTGAAAGACACTTTACCTGCAGCACAACAGTGGGGAACCACAGAAGAGAGAAAAGAACACAAGCTCACCAAGAAAGCATCTCCAGTATAAGAATGATAAACATAGTTAATGTCTTTTGTTACCAGTCATGTACGCTTCATCATCAAAAACAAGGACTTAGACCAAAATTTGCTTAAACTCTGTGTATCAGTAAGAAACATAACAGGAAATCTTGAACATTAATATGATTTTTTTTTCTTTTATTGCTGAATCAATAACTTTTGTGCTGTAGACAGAAATTTACAGCTGGCAGTTTTCATTGGAGCAGTTGAAGCAGAAACTCACTTATGTTCAGTAAATCCCTACAATTAACATTCCCCTAAAAGTTCATCAGTCCCTTCAGGCTTTAAGTTAACTGTTGAAAAGGTTCATCAGCCAAGCCCATTACCTTGGAGAGGGGGCCAACTCAATACCTAATCCAGATTTAACAACAGATATGTCCTGGTAGATCATTCAACACAAATGAAATTCATAACCTGGGCCTGAGGGGCTGAAGGTTGAGGGGACCAGAACCCTGAAGATCTGGAGGACTGATGGGCTGATGGTCTGGAGGTCTCTGGATATGACCCTGATTATCCTGATCTTCGTCATCAAATGCTTAAAGTCCTGTGAACATTCTCCTTTGTCAGGCTAACTGTTATCTCCATGCTAAAGATCAAGTTTGTTTTTGAATGTAAAGCCTGCAGATGTTTCATGTATACGCACACAATGTACTGTACATATTATAATGTATTGTGCTTTAGCAATTGCTAATAATTATTAAGTTCAAGTATTATATTTATTCACACGTAGTTTTCTTTCATAATTCATCCAACAGGGACCAGACTCCATCAAAAAACCCTAACCCACTGGATGTCATTCACATCTAATTATGATCTTCATCTTTATCAGTGAGTTCTGCTTGCTCACCATCAGTTTACTGTCTCATTCATCTCTGCAAGATATTCTCACATATATTATGAAATATAATGGTATAAATAATCTGAAGTATAATACCATATATGTTATCCCATTCTTCTAAAGGCTGTTAGGCCAAACACAAAATAAAAAGTTATTCTTGAAAATAATACAAACAAACCCAAAGAAGTTGAAAGGAGAAGTCTGCGGAGTGACGAGGTGAACGTACAGAAAATATAACATCATTCAGACCTAAACTCAAGTTTATTTGCCTGGGTCACACCTGGGCCTGGTGATGAGACCTCATTAATGCACAGACAGAAAAAGAGTTTGTCACATCTCACATTTAACAGCTTAAATAATATAAGTATGACATTAAAAAAAGCCTTTATGTTGCTGAAGGACCGCCACATCTAAGATCTACAGTGAATTTAAAATCCCTCTCTCTGCAGTTTTTTTTCCATTAGCTCAGCTCCAGCACACCCAGGACCATCAGGATCAGTGTCCGGGTGGCTCCTGTAGCCCTCAGCTGGGTGACCTGATGGTGGGCCGAGCCGCTCAGCTCTCTGCCTCTTCGACCTGCGGCCTAGATGGACCTGAGAAGTATTGCATCATCGGATACCTGGAGGTGTGTGGTCACAATGTAACTGGGGACTACTTTTGGGTCAGTTTGAGTAGTAGTGATTGGGGTAGACACAAGATTAATTGTATTTTTTCAATCAAGTGATGAACTCCAACATTAATATAGTTAATTATGAATGTATGTTCATGTGCAGCTGTCAAACACACTTATACACATACTGCTCATGTAGTCAAACCAACAATGTGATACTGGAGATTTCATCTTAAATGATTAAATGCTTGAAAGTCTCGATTTAAAACCTCTATCGTTTACAAAAGTCCTCAGATCCTTGAACCAGGACTTTGTCATATCCTCCTTCTGAACCAGGTTTTTCTTCAAGGACCTCTATGTCTCAGGTCTGATGGGTCTCCATGTCCCTGCTGCTGAGAGGAAATGCTTTAATACCTTTGTCTGTCTGAGTCACTGAGAGAGGACTATTGGATTCTATCCATTTAAAATGAACCTAGCCTGAGACTGTATCAACATATAAAGACTGAGAGGAACAAGCAGCTGACTGATGTTTTTCTGGCTTGCACTCTAAGTTTCATACTGAAACATGTCCTGATCTGTTCTCATCTCCTCACTACTGCATTTTTCTTCTTCCAGTGCATCTCACTTCTCTTTGGCTCAATGTCTCATAAGGTAGAAAATAAAATTCAATATCCACATTCTAGGTTAATTTGTTTATTTTCACCCAAACTGAACAGATGTGAACACACACCTTCACAGTCTCTGTGGATCCAGCTCAGGTGTTGATGCCGACACACAGAATAATTGTGTGTCCTTTTGTATACAAGAAGACAAGTAGTGAAGCTGTGTCAGACACAGTCTGGGGTTTGGCAGAGGTGGATTTGGATTTCTGGTTGGGGGTAGGTGTTTCTGACAGGACAGGAAGCAGGACCAGATCTGGTTTCTCTCTAATCTCTCTTAAATCCACAAGCAAAGATCCACACACTCAGCTCAATTACAGCACTACTAGTGTGTGCTGGTGTGTGATGGTTGGGGGGGGGGTCATGATCATAATGATTGCCGATTATATCTTCATCCTTCAGGAGGGGCAGAAATGTTTCATATGTGACTCTCGTCTGCCGTACGACCGCTACAGCAACCCAAACAGCCACCGCATCAGCAACATCATCACGACCTTTGACCCTGACAGAAAAATGAAGTGGTGGCAGTCTGAGAATGGTGAGAGACTGTCCAATCAGAAGGACATAAAAAACATCATATGACCAAAGTGTCCAATGAGAGAGGACTTCACAGTGAATCAATTTTAACCCTGAGTGTAATTGTTATGTCTCTCACCTGCAGGTGTTCACCAGGTGAGCATCAGGTTAGATTTGGAGACTGTGTTCCAGTTCAGTCACCTGGTCCTAACCTTCAAGGTAAAACACTTCACACACCATCACATATTACAGTGCACTTGAACATATGTACCCAGTGGAAGCTGAGTCATGAAGATTTGATTGTATTATTAAAAAAACGATAATGCGACGGCCCTTCCTGTTGTCTGCAGAGTTTCCGTCCAGCGGCCATGTTAGTAGAACGATCAAAGGATTTTGGACAAACCTGGAAAGTTTTTCGTTACTTTGCAGAAGACTGTTCACTTAATTTCCCATCAGTGTCCAATGAGACAGCCGACAGCGCTGATGACATCATCTGTGACAGCAGGTACTCTGGATCAGAGCCATCCACCGGGGGAGAGGTAGGGAACAAGTGTGTGTGTGTGTGTGTGTGTGTGTGTGTGTGTGTGTTCTTCAGATCAGGGAATCCGATTTGTGTTTCATCTGTTTGTCCAACAGGTGGTGCTAAAGGCTCTGGATCCCATCTATGAAATAGAAAATCCATATGCACCAAATATTCAAGGTGATATTTTAAGTCAGAGAATCTTGCTGTGTGGTTGGCTGTAAAATCAAATGACCAATCATAACAAAGAACATATGTGAATGTGTGAAACAAATTAAACTTGGTGTTCATGTGCCTAACTGTCGCTGTCAGATCTGATCACCTTAACAAACATCCGGGTGAACTTCACTCGTCTCTTCACTCTCGGTGACACTCTGATCAGTCGACGACGCAGGAATCCTCAGGATAAATATTACTATGCTCTTTACAATATGGTAGTCCAAGGAAGTTGCTTCTGTAATGGACACGCAAACCGCTGCACACCTGTGGATGGAGGTCGGGGAGACGTCTTCACCCAGGTCGGCATGGTAAGCAGCAGGGCAGGTGCTGGTCCAATCTGGACTGCTTTAGTTTGATTTCTATAGACAAGCTATTGATTATAGGAGCCTGGACACATTTCCAGGTGAATGGAATGGCTACTGTCTGGCTGTAGAGGGTTAACATGCTTTAATTTAGTGTTTTAAATCCGATCCAAGTCTGACTGTTGATCAAAGTACAGCCATGTTGATTACTCCAGGTAAAGATATTTCTGCTCCTCAGGTTCATGGCCGCTGTGTTTGTCAGCACAACACAGCTGGAGAGAACTGTGAGAGGTGTCAGGACTTTCACCACGACACTCCTTGGAGACCAGGAGGAGGAGACACAGCTGACTTCTGCAGGAGTAAGTAAATTAATCTAGTCTCCTTCTATCTTGGTTGATCAGATGTATTCGGGCATCGTGACGTACTGTGTATATTTCTTTCAGGATGTAACTGTCATGGACATTCAGACATGTGTTACTTTGATGCCACTCGTTATGAAGCAACAGGCGGCGTGAGCGGCGGTGTGTGTGACAACTGCCGCCATGACAGGACGGGACCTCAGTGTGAGCGGTGTCGACCTTTTCTGTATCAGGATCCACAGAGAGCGACAGACGATCCACATGCCTGCATACGTATGACTCAACTGCTTTTATCTCCTCACTGTGTGTGCGAGAGAGATTCTCCTCATTGCTGAGATCATTAGCAGCCTCTGGTGTTGTACATGTAAAGGTCTTCAACCAGACCTTAGATCTCAAAGGTTTCTCAGTATCACACTGAACCATTGAGGTCCAGATCCAGAAAGGTCCCAGCTGATACTGGTTCCAACAAGATTTCAGGACCAGACAGATCTAAGCTCCACTGAGGGCTCATATCATGATATTATCATGCTTCCCTTGTTTCAGCTTGTGACTGTGAGCCGGCCGGTTCTCTTGGCGGTGGTCTCTGTGATGCTCTGAGCGGTCAGTGTGTCTGTAAACAGAATGTAGAGGGTCGACGCTGCAGTCGTTGCAAACCTGGCTTCTTTAACCTGAGACAGGACGATGCAGCTGGTTGCCGAGGTGACAAACAATCTTCACATCATTTACAAAAAATTTTTTATCAACAAACAGCAAAACTGAGAATCTTCAGGTTTGATGTTTTGATGTGTCTTCATGTCAGTCTGATGCTGTGTATGTTTGTGTGTTTTTCAGCATGCAGGTGTCATGTTTTGGGAAGTGTCGGGCCCTGTGATCCGCTGACAGGAAGCTGTGAATGTGATCACTTGGCAAGCGGCCCGTTGTGTGACCGGTGTCTGGTAGGTTTCATCTTAAAGGAACCAGTGGTGAACTAAAACCTCAGTGTAGTGACCTCTGGTGGCTGCTGCAGAAACATAGAGGTTCAGCAAAGAGCAGGAAGAAACAACTCGCCTTTTAAATTTTCGATTGATTTACAGCTCTATGAGCTTGGAGAAACACAATTGAGTCTGACCATGAATGTCTTTGTAGGTGGGTGGCCGGCGACCTGGTTGATCAGACACGGTCAGTCTCACCTGGTCCCTCTCCTAGTGTAGGCCAGATGGTCATTAATGAGTCGGGGTCATCGAGGAGCTCGGTCGCAGGGCATCATGGGTTAGAACAGACTGGTTTGAGGAGGATGGCCTGACAACTTGGAAAGGGGTCATTTTGAGCTTGGTGGCAGATGTATTACTGTGGCTTCAGTTTCATTGGAGGGGTAGGTCCTTGGCAGAAAGCTACATTTTCTGATTAGGCGGGAGCAGCAGAGAGATGGACCTCCATCTCTCCCTCCAGATTCCGTGGCAGAGGTCGGATTCTACCAAAGGAACCGCAACGTCTTCCTCCTGTGTGGGGAAACATTGGGGTCAGACACCAGACACCCAGAAAGGGCGTGACCTGAGAAATACCTGAGGCACTATTGAAGGAGTTGTGGACATGGACAAGACAGATATTTATCTATTTTATCAGATTATTATTATTATTATTTATTATTTTTATATGAACTTCAGCATCTGTATCGTACCACAATCATCTTTCAGATTTGACCTGGATTAAAAAAAGATTTAAATTAAAAAAAAAAACTTACAATAACAATGAACAGAAGTATTTGCTAAAAATGTGGAGATCGTTGATGTGAATACATCTGATGTTTCAACAATGAAGAAAATTAGGTGCTGAGGCCCAACTGTAGTTTCTACAGGGGTATCTGAGGTTGCGTGAGGGAAGCCTTGGCCTGTGACCTGAGCTATAATGAACCATTTTCATCATATTTGCCCATAAATGTTAATTGGTTGAATGTGACTTTAAGGCCTCTTTGTCTGTGTTGTGTTCAGGAAGGTTTCTGGGGTCTGGGAAACTCTGAGTTCAGATGTTCACCCTGCAACTGTGATATTGGAGGAGCTCACAGCACCATGTATGTCTCCACTGACTCTGCTTCTTTTCATGTGTACAATCTGAATATATTTTATACAACAGTGTTTTTAAGCCTCATATAATGAAGAAATCATTATGGTTTTTGAGTCCTAACCCTAACAGCCGTACAGGAGGAGGAGGACTCTACTCAGGACCTACAGGAAATACAAATGTTTCTTACTGAGCAGAAAAAAGGTTACATGAAACATATCACGTTTCATTCACAGTAACAAGGAAAAACCAAAATGAAACTTAAATTTGCACCAAGAAGCATTAAAGGATGACACTGATGTGAGTTAGTCTGAACCCACATTAAACCACCTAAAGTTAACAAATTCACTGGTTAATAAACAATAAATTATCACTCCAACTTGTTTAACATGGAGTGAAAACATGATTTTATCATTTCATGACCTGCATTCATGGAAAAGGATGTGATATCATGTTTCTGAGGGAAATATGCTATTATTCATATCAACTATTGACACAGCAGTTGTCTGGTAGTGTGATAACAAACAAACATGATACAGCAATAGAGCCTCTATCCTTTGTTTCTATTGGCTCATCTACTGGTCAGAGGTGAACCGGTGACCTCTGACCCAGCTGTCTTTAGTTGTGTGGTTCTTGGTCTGTGTTCCAGCCTTTCTTCCTGGTTCTGGACTGATCCTTGTCCTGGTTTTGGGTTAGGGGTTAGTACACGAGCAGTTACATGCCCCTGTACAGATGTTTTCCTGCCACCTCAGGTGTTCTCCAGAAGACGGACAATGTCACTGTTTACCAAACATGATTGGTCGCCGCTGCTCTGAACCCGCTGCTGGATACTTTCTGCCTCCACTGGACTACATCCTGTATGAGGCAGAGCTCGCCACCCCTCTGAATGTTGGACGTTCTCCCTCTCCTACTAACACTCCTTCATCTTCCTCTTCTCTGGTGTGTAAGACAGTAATGACAACATGAGACAGTCCAATATCACTGCTCTTCTATAATGTGTTTGTATGTGTTTCCAGCTGAATCCAGGAGTTTTACCACAGTGTGAGCAGTACTACAGAGAGCAGGGTTACGACTTCAAAGTCAGCAATGGACGAATTGTACTCGTTCGGAGGACTCATCGACTCGCCCGTCGCAGAAGACAGGGGCTGGTGAGACCTCTGATTCATTTCAGATCATGTGACTGGGTTTCACTCTACTTTTCAGCCAATCAGATTGCCATTCTCAGTCCCAAGGTTACTTGGTTAAGACTTTTTGTGTCTTGCAGCAGACCAGCATCCCTCTTCTCCTGGGTCATGGCCTGCAGATCATTCCCCGTCAGAGGACTCCAGATCAGCCAGTCACCTGGACTGGCCTGGGATTGGTCAGAGTGCGGGAGGGAGTGGGACTTCGATTTTCTGTGGACAACATAACGTCATCAAATAATTACCAGCTTATCATTCATTATGAGTCGGAGGTGAAGCTGAATGAACTGATTTAATCTTATGCTGCTTTACTGTGAAATTTTACTTCTTGTGTTTTAACATTAGCTGATCTCCCTCTGTAGTCTCACTCTGATTGGCTGGCTTCAGTCAGCATGATCATACTTTCACCAGGTGATGGCAGCTGCAGCGATGACCCAAAAGGAAGTGAAACTCTGATTCTTTCTGCAAACTCCAGGTGAGAGGATCTGTTTACCTGCAGAAAGGTCACATGACTGTACGGCAGTGACGCTTATCCAGTCTGAGATTTATGAAGATTCATGGCTGTTTATTGTCCTTGCGGTTTTAGTTGTGTGTGTGTTTGTGTTAATGCTCTTGATGGTTTGTTTGTACACAATATTTATTTCTTGTTTGTTTGTTTATTATTTCTTTGTTATTGACTGTTAATTGTTTTTGTTTGTTGACTGAGTACATTGTTTGCCTCCAGGTCAGCTCTTTTGGACCCTGTGTTGTGTCTGAATGCAGGAGGGCACTACTTTGTGGATGTGGTCTTTAACAAACAACCTGGATCTGATGGCTCTTATATCCTGATTGACTCGGTAAGAATGTAACTTTGAGACGTGTGCGTTAGTGTGCGTCTGTGCTTGAGGTGTGTAAATGTCTATCTAAAAAGGACCTTTTATTAAATAAGGATTTCATTATTAGAATTTTCTTTTCAGATGGGTTTAATTCCCAGAATCCAATCTGTTCAGAACTTCTGCTCTCAGAGTGACCTTGAATCTCTCCGCCGGTTTCGCTGCGTTGGATTGGCTGCTGAGCTTAACTCACAGGAGTCGCTACCAGAACGCTGCGATGGACTCATCAAGAGTCTGTCAGCAAAGATCCACAATGGAGCTGTTGGTGAGTAGCTCAACATTTGGAGACATCCGAGCCCTTCATACACAATTCAGTCAGACTGTCTGCAGACAAAGATCTCGTCTGAAGGGCCTTAAATCTTAACCTTCTTTCTGATGATCTTCAGCCGGCGATGCCACTGATTGTAAAGAAGAATTCTATGGGATTGTAAAATAGTATTGAAGTCTATGGGAAAATGTCCCTCCTCCTCCTCAGTAAACGTTTTCCTGATCAGTTTATGGTCTCAGTCTCTAGTTTACAGTCTTCAATACAACATGATTTTCATTTTTTAAATGAATCTCCATTCAGAAGGAAACAGACCAGGAAAGCGGGGAGGGGTTAGGGGGCGGAGCTACTGTATGATTGACAGACTGTGCCACACAACACTTCAAAACAGCAGGAGACAAACAAATTGGTCAGGGTTACATATCACGAAGGGTTGAGGCTTGAATTTAATACATTGAGCAGTACGTGAATGCCAAATGATAATTTTTTTATTTATTTTGTCAGTTGATTTTGACCTGTCTTTCTGTGTATTTCTTGTCTTCAGCATGCAGCTGTAACGTTGTTGGCTCTCTTGGACCTTCCTGCAGTAAACTGGGGGGACTCTGTGAATGTAAACCCAATGTGATTGGACGATGCTGTGATACCTGCGCACCACTAACATTTGGTTTTGGACCTGATGGCTGCAAATGTAAGCTACTCACCTTCAGAAGCACCACATTTGACACAATGCAGATATAGCTCATTCAGAAAACAAAAGCTTTCCTTCCTGAAGTATCCAAAGCAGTAACCGTAAATAAAGATGGAGGACGTGTTTCCCCTCCACCCCACTGCACAAAAATAAGACCACATGTCTCAGATGTGAGTGCTGTTGTCTTCATCTGGAGTCAGCCTGTGCAGTGGTACTCATGGTTGAACCTATGACTCAAGGTCCTACCCAATCACCTGCTGGAGCAATCTGTAAGTCAGGCACAGTTGTCGAAGAACACAGAGTTAATCTTGACTTCCCATTTGGGGAGATAGTGTCCATCCTTTAGTGTCCTCCATTGTTTCGCTTTATAATATTCAAACTCCAGGTAGTCATGATGGACTTTTTTGTGTTGTTGGCAGCATGTGACTGTGATCCTCGTGGTTCAGTGTCGGAGGTGTGCGATCAGGGTAGAGGTCAGTGTGCGTGTCGCTCCAAGGTGACAGGGTGGCGCTGTGATCAGTGTCAAGCAGGATTCTGGGGTTTTCCCTTCTGTCGACCCTGCGAATGTAACAGACTGTCAGAGGAGTGTGATGGAGAGACCGGGGAGTGTGTGGACTGCAAACAGCACACCACTGGACCGCACTGTGACAGGTTATATTTATATCTCTATATCTATATCTACAGCTGACACTGTGAGAGTTTTATCTATAATCATAATCTATGAACTGACTGATAACAAGAGGAACACTATGGATACAGCTGTGGAGGAAGATGGGTGAGAGCATCATAGTTTCAGTTTGTGTGAATGATTTTTACAGTAAAAGTCTGACTCTTCACAGTGAATAAACTCTTCAGACTCTGTGATGTTAAATGAATCTGTACAGTCAGAGTCCTCTACATGTTATGGTTCTCATGACACCCATGTTGCTGATACAGGTGTATGGACGGTTACTATGGAAACCCTGTCTCCAGACAGCCCTGTGAGCCATGTCTGTGTCCAGACCTTCAAGAGAGTGGTCGATTCTTTGCAACTTCCTGCCAGGATGACCCACAGTCATTCGGTCTGACGTGTAGCTGCAGGGAGGGGCACACAGGTAGGAGCTGAGATCACTCTTTGAGCCACTAAACACTTTGTTGTTCCATTTTTCCTCAGAGAGGCAGACAGATGTCAACAATAGCATTATCATGGGTCTCTCTCTGTTTATGTGTATGAGCAGATGAGAAAAGACAGAGTGATTATTAAAAATCCTCCCTTTAGGTCCACGTTGTGACAGATGCAAACCTGGTTTCTATGGTGACTTGACAAGACCAGGAGCTAGCTGTGTGGCGTGTCCTTGCAATGACAACACTGACCCAGATGACCGCAATGCCTGCGATAGCCTGACGGGTGAATGTCTGCGCTGCCTCCACCACACAATAGGAACACACTGCCAGAAATGCAAACCTGGTTTCTATGGCAATGCCCTGGACCAAGACTGCAAAGGTACATACATGAATATTCACTGAACATATTTTGGGTCAGATGATGTTAGCGCCTCCTTTTTCTCTAACAGTTTTGATGGGACACACAATTCTCCAGTGAAATTATACTTATCACACCTTGTATCTTCAAATTTTGTTCATAAATATCACAAAACAAATGTTTCCCACCAGTGTTCCAACAGTCACATGTTGGGACACTGGACACTTCACTCTCTTCAGGAACATTTCCATCCGGTCAAACTGGCTCAGGTAAAGTCTCACCTGACTGGAAGTCCTCACCTCACTCTGATCAGGTAGACAACACCTGTATCACTGCTCACCTCCTTGTCTAAGTGTACAGCAAACAAGATCTCCTGGATCCAAATCAGTCTGCTTTAAGGGACCCCTAAACTGAAACTGGCCCTTCTGTCTGTGACTACAGACCAGCCAGACCTCAGTCTTGGTGCTGGTCCCGATGACCCTCCCAGCTGCCTTTGATGCAGTGAGCCACGACCAGATCCTGTTGTCTGTTCTCTCTGAAATGGGCATCTTAGGCCTTGGCCTTTCTTGGTTTGAACCCTACCTCACCAGGCCCCTTCATTGTGTCAGGGTGGGGACAAATAGCCCTAGCCCAACCCCTCCCCACTGGGGTACCTCAAATTTTGGTTTCTAGGACCCATTCTCTTTGAAATATACAAAGTCCATGTCAACCAGTACACAGCTGAACCTGCTGCTAAAATTCATAACCACACCACTAACCCACACTAGTTAAACACTGAGCTGTAATTGTGTCTTGGCTTAATGAAACATCACCACAGAGAGGAGGTTAGAAGAGAAACCACAACTGCAGCGCTACCTGTCTGACATTCTCACTTTGAAAGAGAGAATGTCCAACGAGAAAATTCTATCACTCACCCAACCAATAATATAACAACATCACTGAGGGAGTAATAATAAACATAGCTGAAAGGTATAGATGAGTTTTTAAAGACTGTCACATTTTCCTCTAAACCTTGCCGTTAAACTGAACAGTCCCATATATGATAAATCTTATGTACTGATTGCAATATATTATCTATTTCCCAGAATGCTCCTGTGACAGGCGGGGGACAGAGGTGACTCAGTGTCCTCTAGGGAGTCCATGTTTCTGTGACCCAACAACAGGACAGTGTCCTTGCAGGAGGGGCGTGGAGGGAGTCCTCTGTGACGAGTGTGAGGATGGATACTGGAACCTGGACGGACCATTTGGGTGTCAGCCCTGCAACTGTGATCCTGCTAACACTCTATCCAACGTCTGCAACAAGGCAAAACCTCCAGCCAACAGACCAACTGCTCCTCTTGGGGTGTTCTGACAGTTTTACTCTGTAAAAGATTCAGACTGACCTGGAGACTCACTCACTGTCATGGGATGTTTTCAGGTGACGGGACAGTGTCCGTGTCGTCTTGAGTTTGGAGGGAGACAATGTGATGAATGTGGAGAAAATCACTTTGGAAATCCAGACCTGCAGTGTATTTGTGAGTAATTACACAAACAGACATTTTGTTTTTCAGCTCAAGTTCAAGCTTGGACCTGATCCCTTCACAGGTGCAGCACCTGGTACAAACCTGAGAACTGTCATCACTGTGACCGGACCTCACTTTAAATTTAAATGAATGCTCGCATTGTGGTTCTTTGTCAATCTGAGAAATGGACCTGTTCTAAGGATGGGTAAATTACTGCTGGGTGAAAGAATGCCAGTTCCTAGAGTCCCATAAAATTTAATCCATTTAAAATCATAAAATATGGCATGGCGTGGTTGGCGCGTGTGCCACGTGATTGCGGCATCCTGGGTTTGAGTCCAACCAGGTGAGCTATGCTGCAGGTCCTTGTTGTTTTCATTTGAATGAACTACTTCCTGTTTTCAGCATGCGACTGTAACCTGGAGGGAACAAAGCATCCATCATGTGACCCCAAAACTGGTGAGTGTATCTGTAGAACTGGTGTTACCGGTATCTTCTGTGATGAATGTGCCACTGGCTATAATTTGGCATTCCCGGCCTGCGAGGAGTGCCACCCATGCCAAGCCCTCTGGGCCCGAAATGTCACTGATGTCAAGCGAGCCACGCAGAAGATGAGAACCTTCGTCCCTCGCCACAATGATGACCTGAGGCCTGCAGACAGTCACTACCCTCAACAGATACAGGAGATGCACTCCAATCTGAACAGCCTTACAAATCTGACAGGACTGTCCACACCAAAGGTGGAGGAGATGGAGAAACTGTGGGTGAAGACTAAGTAAGTTTCTGCCTGTATAAAAAAAAACATGTCAGTTGTGTCTTTGGTCCTTTTCTAGTCTCAGAGCTCTTTACAAGGCACCTGCAGATACATAAGTAATACATATAAACATATTGTATTGATACTGTTACCGTACAATACATATCACATTCATATTTCATACCCATACATACTCACATACTGATGGAGCAGCCATCAGTGCTAGAGGACTCTTTGTTAAAACCAGCAATCAAGTCCCTGACTTTTTCTAGCCCACTGAGCCACAGGGAGCAGGTTGGCTCTCGTCAGGTCAGGTCTGAGCTCTCTCTGTCTTCCAGGAAGCTGAAAGACACCATTGACCCGAACATGATCCTGATCGACCCCTCTCCTCTCCTCAACACTGAAATCAACAACATTCATCTTGAGTTCAAGAAGCTGCTGAACAGTTTGAGGGATAATGTCAGGGATCCAGATGATGAAGATAATGAAAACCTGGAAGGTACAGAATATATCCTCACACCACCTGCTGTTATGGCATGTGATCAGTCTGAAGGTCAGTTAGACCTTATCCAACCTCACTTGGTCTAAAGGTGGTCACAGGACTGGTTCCAGTTAGCTTAGCTGTCAGGACCACACACAGTTATGTTTGTGGACAGTTGAGACAGGAGGGAAAAGGTCTAGACCCAGACCCAGATCCAGATATAGACCCAGGTCACAATAACACCAGGTGGAGTTGCATCAGCACTGTCACAGACTGACATCCCTCTCATTTTCATGCTTTCTCCACTATTTCCATTGTCCTGAAAATCTGTTTCTACTGTTTTTACTGTTCTGAGTGTTTACATTGATTCTACTGTATCTACTCAGCACAGCTGAAAGCTACCAGACTCAGTTTATTTATTGTCTGTGCAGAGCTGAAGGATCAGATCCAGAAGCTTCATGAGGACTTCCTTTTGGATGAGAAGAGGATAAAGAGGGCCAACAAAGCTTTAGAGAATGCAATGGAGATCAGACAGGACATCAAACACAAACTGAATATGTGCAATGAGGAAGGAGGAGCCCAGGCACCATTGGAGAAGAAGGTCGAAGAACTGAGTGTAGTCAATCTTAACCAAAAGGTGAGTTTCACTTTCACCTCAGAAGGACAGTACCAGATACTGGATGGCCCCCACCCTGCTTGTAACACATGAACACTTTGTGGTGAACCAACAATGAACCAATTAGACAACTGTCAGGTGATGACCAGTGACAGTTGGGTTTCAGCAGCTCTGTGTGGTCTGATGCAGGTCTGTGGAGAACCAGGTCTGGAAGACTGCTCAGGGTGTGGTGGAGCTCTGTGTAATCTGGATCTTGGAGAAAGGAGGTGTGGTGGTCCGAACTGTGACGGGGTTGTTCCTATCAGTCTGAAAGCGTCCAAAAGAGCTGAGACAACCAAAGACCAACTCCTCAAACTCCCATCCAGACTGGAGGAGTCCAGCAAGAAGGCAGGTTTACACTGGAGTTAACGGGAGCTCTCTGGTACTCATCCAGATGAATCAGTTTTGGATGTTCCTAGAACAGAATGGGGTGGTGTATATTAAGTACAGATCCTGCCCCGGTTTAACCCCTTTCTTTACTGCCTGACTGCAGACAGGTGACCAGGACTTTACCTCATCCCTGTCTCCTCGCAGGTCCACGATGCCAAACAGACGGCTGAGCACACCAAGAACCAAGCCAGAGCCCTGCAGGATCGGATCAATGGCAACATGGAGTCCTTTGAGAGAGAGAACGCCAGAACCAGGGAGCTCATCCAGCAGGTCAAAAACTATCTGATAGGTCAGTGTCTGAAGGTAATACTGAAGGGGGCTGGTTCTCACCTGACTATTGTCAGGGTCAGACTGTCAGCCTCATGAGCAGGTGATGCTTATGAGGCTATTTGGATTTCATGCTTTTAATCCCACCGCCCAGATGAGATGGTTCTTCCAGAGGACATCGAAAAAATGAGCCGAGCTGTTCTAAACATCCAGCTGCCGCAATCTCCTGAGCAGATCCAATCAATGATCAGTGACATCTATAATCTGCTGTCCAATGCCACACTCTTCCAAGACAACCTGAGCAACCTGGAGAAACATGCTCAGACCACCCAGGACCTGCTGCAGACCGCCCAGAACATCAGGTCAGGGGCCCAAAACACAAGACGGGTGTTAGTTCTAAAAGCACGCCAAAGTCATATTATTCAAATACAAAACTGTAACACAAATATGAGCTCAAATGAGTGTTTGCAAACACAAGATGGATTTTTGCTCTGAACACACTTTACCAAAAATGTCAAACAATATTAAGACATCAAACTTTATTAAGACATGAACACAGTCATACCCCCTTCATTAAAAACAAAACGTTTTGGTTTAAACTGTGTTCTCATTTCTTGTGCTTAGGGACCTGACAAAGGACATTGATGTGACACAAATCAGCAGAAACATTTATGAAGCAGAGAGAGCTCAGGACAAAGCCAACAATGACCTGGAAACAGCCAGCCAAGACAGAGACATGAGCAGAGAGAGAATCCAAGACGTAATTCCAAAATATTTCAAATATATGTCATTTCAGTTTAAAGTTCAGTGTGTTTAAGTGAGTTTCTTTTAATGTGTTTCAATTCAAATTAAATAAAATCCAATTTATTCACGCCAAACGATAACAAAGTTACTTTGCACTTTAAATATAGAGCAAGTGTAGATCAAACTCTGAATATATATATTTATAAACCCTATACATGAAGAGACCCAACAAATCCCTGTGATTTCGGTGTGTTTTAATGTAATTTAAACTGTTCCAGATTAAAGACAAACTGGACAATACTGAGAAAACACTGATGAGTCGTCAACTTGAAGATCTGAGCAACGAGGTGGAAACACTGAAGAAAAAAAATGACCAGAACAGAAAGACGGCTAAAAACGCTGCAGTGTTGACCTTAAACACAATACACCCACAAACAGTAAGAAGACAGCAGACACACAAATAGTCTGACTACAGGCACACACACACACACACGCTCAAAGTGTGTGTGTGTGTGTGTGTCTGTTGTATTCAAGTTTACAATCTTATTTATGGTGTTTTGACAGAAAACTGATTAATGGTTTCACCCTTAATGTAATTTCAATGGCACCACAGCTTCCTGTCAAATAACTGCAGAGTTTGGACATAGAGCTGGACAGACTCTGACAGTGTCTTGACTGCTTTCTGTCTCACAGGAGTTGGACGATGTGATGAAGCTGTTTGAGGTATTAAAGCACAAAATCTCAAATCAGACAGTTGAGCGTGAAGCTGAAGAACAACTGAAAAACATCATGGAAGAGGTGGAAGATATGAGGAGACAAGTGGAGCACAAATTCCAACAGTTAGAAGGTAGAACTTTTCTTTTGGTCTGTTGATGACATTAAGTGATCATCATGGTGCTTTGTGTTATATGGCAGCAGTGAGAACAGCAGCATTAAAACTGGAAGTGAAGCTGCAACACTTTCTCCACCCAACTCTTCCTGCAGTTTGGACCCTGGTCCTAAATGGAGAGTCTCCTGGACCAGACTCTCAACTGGGTCGTGAGGAGAAGAACACAAAACTTCACAAAGAGATTTGTACAATAACTGAACACACAATATATTTAAGGGGCAACATGTTTGTATGTGTGCAGATATCATAGGTCAGTGGTTCATGTTGTCAGTATTCAGGCCCAGGACAAGGACCAGATTGATGGAGTCCAGACTATGCTGGCAATGTTCCTTCAATAGGGGTCTCTGATAGTGTTACAAAAATGCAGGATACTGATGGGGCCAGCAAGGGAGGAGACGTGGTATTGGTTTGGCAGGAGTGGTAATGGCTTCTGGGCTAATGGGTGCATGGATAACAGCACATAAAGTGGTTCACATTAAAGGGGCGGGGTTTGCTCCATCTGACCAATTGGACCATGAAGAAGACACTAAAAGTGCATATTTCACAACTATAGTATTAAGAAAATATAAAGACTATAAATCAATAATTCAAGCAAAAAGTAGCACAGCTACAGAAGCTGCAAAGAATGCTGGGAAAAAAATAACAGACTCAGTCAATGCGTAAACTACCGGGATTATAATATTAAATCTCCACATCGGACAGATTTACTGTCTCTGTGTCCCATAAATTTATTTTTCTGATTTATTGATTTATTTATTTATAGTGCTTGTTTGGCAGTTTGAACCTCATTATTTCAGTTCCAAACTCAGACAAAGAGGACTGGGGATTAAGTCTGTTTACCTGGTCCAGAAAATCAGAAAGGTTAACTCGGTCCGGATCCTTTCTATCTCAGTTCTACGGCCCACATCAGTGATCTGTTCTGGGATTGGAAAGGCCATTTTCCAAGATAACTAATTGGCCAGTAGGCCGGCCGATAAACCTGCTGAGCTCTTAATCCTGAACTTAACCTGCTCTGGGGGAGGTTAAGTTATCGTGGCAATGTGGTTCACTTTCGTACCCTGAAAGTAAACCACCTTCGTGAGACTGAAGACCCAAAAATGAACCCTGAAGTTAGCTCGATAAGATGTCCGTGAAAGTTCTCAGTCATCCAGGTCATCTTAGTCTTGGAATGTTTAGTGGGAAGCGACTGGAATTCTTTATCTTAGGTAATGGGTTAGATTATCTTGGATAAAGAAGTCCAGTTGCTTCCCACTAAACATTCCAAGAGCTTGATAAAATGAAATCCAACTTCATGATACAGGACTCAGGTCCTGGATTCAAGTTAACAACCAAGGTCCTCCCTCTGTAGGACAACTGGGGCTGGACCAAGGCCACAAGACAATCATGCACTGATCTTCTCAGTTGGACTCTCCTTGTTTTGCTCTGCTCAGTTATTAAAGCTCTTTTCTCTTGCTCCTCTTCTCAGCTGAAGCTTCAGCTGGCCTCTGATGGTCTCTGCTGTGTCTGTGTTGTCAGGTCTGGAGTCCAGAGTCCAGCAGCTGATCAGAAGGAAGGAGGAGAAATCAGCTGAAGTGTCTGAGCTGCTGGAAACAGCTGATTCACTGAGACGACAAATCTTCAAACGAGCCCAAGAATACATCAGCTGTACTACCTGAGTGCTGCAGAGTACTGCAGAGTTCTGAAGTACTACACAAACCGGCTCTTCAGTAAAACTCTCAAACTTTTTCTCTTCTTATATTTTGAATATTTTTGTTACAGCGACGCTCTGATAGAAAAACACCAATAAAGACCTGAATTCTCTGAAAGTAGTTTGTTCTATTTCACTTTAACCATCTGACATTGTGTGTCAGTAACTACACTTACACACTCACAGCTGCACTAACCCTTTATCTTCAGTCAATGGGCAGCTCAGATCACATCATTACACAAGTTTAACTAACAACTTCACACGTCAGACTTGACCACAGAAGCAGTGTTATAATCTATTGAATGTGTGTGTGTGTGTGTGTGAGAGAGAGAGTGTGTGTTTTTGTGTCTGTTAATGCTGTTTCCATTCTCTTGTTAATGTTTGTTCTCAGACAGACGATCTGGTCTCTGATTGGCTGATAACTTGTCTGAGCAGACAACCACTCATTATCCTCAATGCACCAGGAGCACAAACACACACTCTTCAGATGTTGAGCTGGGGGGTCGAATCCCCCACCAGCTAAAAAGAATATAAAAAATTCAACCCAACCCCCAAACACACACACACACACACACACACACACACACACACACACACACGCCTCCTCCCCCACAGACTTAAACCTCACCTGCAACAACAAAGGAGGAGGTGTTTCTGTCTGGGGTGGGGGGGCAGTAAGGAATGTCTTTGTCTGAGTCCCGGTTGGGGGGGTGGGGGCTGCTCTGGTGTCCTCCTCCACCGACTTTTTGTTTCTTTTATAGTTTATCATCAGTACATGGACAGAATGTGAGACACAATGCTCATTCAGCTGCTGGTCGGCTCCAGGTCTGAAGCCTGAACCGGATCCAAACAGATCTCAGGAGAGCTGCCCACAAACTTTTGTCCATATTGAGAGTTCGCGGGAAAAAATTGTAAAATCACTGAGAGAGAGAGACAAAGGCAGACAGGAAGCCAGGCCACTATTTCAAAATAAAAGCGTCAGTCTGAGGCGCGCAGAAACGAAATGATCCGTATTTTTCTCATATTAAAGTTGTGTTGTTCTGTGAGTGTGTTTTTATTCTGTTGCTTTATTTTGGTGTTGTTGACGGTTGGATTTCTTGGGTTGGTTTCACTGTTAAAAATAACGACACGATTGAACCGCGTCATAGATCGTTCATCCTTCTTTGAAGCGCCTCCCGGAAGTTCCCCTCTGAAGCGTCACCATCGGTAAACTGAACGGGGGCGGGGCCGCATGAGTTGAAGGGGCGGGGCCACATGGGATTGAAGGGGCGTGCTGTGGTCTGGCTGTAGGCTGGGTGCTGGTCTGCAGGGTCCGGGTCTGGTCCGGGTCTGGTGTGAGGCAGCTCCCTTGTTAGTCGGAGGATGGCCGGACTTCAGCTCGCAGTTCTGCTCGGTAAGTTTTGTTCAGTCTGAAGTTTTCACCTTTCAGTCGATGCATCAAACCAAAGAATAAGCATCGATTAATCGATTCATTTACCAAACCGGAGTCTCCTCGTGTTGATTGAAAGTCGGTGTTCATGATTGGATCAGTATCTGAACTGCTGAGCTGAGACAAAGCTTAAACAAAGTTTTCTTTATAGTCATCATTTGAATCGTTGTTCATTATTTAAATCAGCTGAGAAGAACACACAGATTCAGAAGTTCAGGACTGATTTGGAGATCATTTCTTCTCATGTTGATCAATAACGAGTCAAAAAGGGAATCCGATTGGATGATTAAATTACTGAGATAGTGGTCTGTTGGCTGGTCTTGGATCTGGATCCACATCCTTTATTATTTATCAGAAGTTTATAATAGTAGTAGTTTATTTTGGTTCATTTTATAAAAGTTAAGTAAATGGATTCTTGTTCATTCAGTTTATTTACTGCATATTTAATTTTCTTAAATTTGAATCGGGTCAATTTTATTCTGACCTTTTAATTAGATTTTTCCTCTTATCCTTCATCTTGTTTTTTTCATTTTTGCTTTATTTAATCTGATAATTTTTAATCTGTTTGTGTTTAGGATTAGCATCAGCAGTTACATCTGATTGTTTATATGATATGTTATCTTATCAAACTGTTCATCTCAGCGGTTTCATCACTGTGTTAATGTTCTGATATTAAAATATTCATCCAAACAATGTTATATTTTAAATTAACCTCTTCAAGATCTCAAAGTCTGCACATCAATGAAAGGAGAGCATGTTCTCACACTGACCTGTCAGTCAACAAGTGGACGGAGCCTTAACGCCTCACTGTTGATGAGCTTGTATTAACTGGTTCCGACCCAGTCTGTAGACTTTCACAATAGAAGCCTCTTCTATCAGGTCTGCAGATGTTTGCCTGCGCTCAGGGGGGCCAGTTCTTGGTGGGCCAGGGCATGGATGATGTCAGCCTACCAGAGCTCAGTGATGTCTGCACTGAGGGCAGCTGTTACCCCGCAACAGGAGACCTTCTGATTGGGCGAGCTCACCAACTGTCATCCACCTCCACCTGCGGTCTGGATCGACCTGAACCGTTCTGCATCGTGAGCCACTTGCAGGTAAATTCACTACTTGAGCACCTTCAGGTTAGCTTCAAATTATCATTAGCTAGAGGTTAGCGCCAGATTAGTTTCAGATTTTATGTTATCTTAAAATAAGAATGAGGTAATGCACAACCCCAGAATTGTAAGTTTAAGTCTTTGTTGTGTCTTCTAAAATTATGAAAACACAACTATGTGTGTGTGTGGTGTCCATGAGTTTTACTGTGTGTGACTCTGCAGTGTTTCCTGTGCGAATGAACCTCCCTGTAAGGAAATGCTGTACCAACAGCAGACACATATTTATCCAGATGTTCCTGTGGAGGAAACACAGACGACTCTAAGAGTCAAAGGTCACAGTCAGACACTAGATGAAGTGAGCGTGCTCAGTACAAAGCGTTTTAATTAAGTTTGTTTGTTTGGTCGATATTTTCAGACTCAAGTCTGCAACTGCAAACTCAGGATCCTCTAGTCTTCCACCCGTTTAAGTCTCAAAGTTATACAAACACTTTACAACGTCACACAATAAACATAAGAACATAAACATCTCAGGAGTTCTAAAGCATCAACCAGGACTGAGAGGAAGGACCTCTGTTAATCTTTTCCTGAACCTGCTGAACTTTAAAGTGAAAGAACCATATATGTTTCCTTCATCAGGTCTCGTGTGAATAAGCCTAAAAGAAGAAGATCCATCTTCAACAAGTCAGACATCAGGTCTTTTATGTGTTTAGAGCAGGAAATGAAAAACAGTGTTTAGAGTTACAGCAGTCTGAGGTCAGAACAGTCTCTGTTATCTATACAGATCAACAGCAGAGAGGAATGTGAGGAATTCCCCTCTTCATTAACACTCCACCCCTCACACACACCCCCTCGCCCTCCCCCACCTACCCCCACCACCGCCACCCTCTGGGGTTGTTTTAAGTTAAGACTTTGACAAAATCAGTGTCATTAATGCGATTTTTAGACACCATGTAATACAATGATCTGGCTTTGCCCCCGCCATCCCACAAGGAACAGGGACACATTATGTATCTACATTATGTCTCTCTCTGGTTCCCTAGGAGGAGAAGAAGTGTTTCATGTGTGACTCAGCAGCACCCTACGACGAGGTGACAAATCAGACGAGCAGCCATCGCATTGAGAACGTGGTCACCACATTTGCTCCAAACAGACTGAAGACCTGGTGGCAGTCTGAGAATGGTGAGGTCAGAGGTCAGAGGGGAAGGCTTCAGATCTCTAGACATACAGCTGGATGAACTGACTACACTGTGGCTTTATTAAAGCAGGAGGAACCCACCCCCACCTTGAATCATGCCTTGGGGCATGCCCCCGCCTTCCACACAGGCTGTATATTTCAAAGTGGAGGGGATGGGGGTATTTAGCCAGAGGGGAGGTAAACAAACAGGATGTCTCCACTGCAGGAAGTTTCCCAGCAGGAGTAGAAGGGCTGTGATTGGTCAGGTTATTTGTGTGGAATCAAAATGAGCAGCAGAAACTAAAGAAACTGAGATCTTCTCCCTCAGGCTGTGGTTCTGTCTGCAGGTCTGGAGAACGTCACTGTCCAACTGAACCTGGAGGCAGAGTTTCATTTCACACACCTTATCATGACCTTTAAGGTAGGTTCTACACCTGTACATCCAGGAGAGGATTCTGGGTAACTGTTGACGCACATATAAAGGCAGAGACCAATCAGCTAATATAAATAAAGACAGAAAACAGTCAGGACCTTTTCTTTTTAGCACCGTTAATCAGAACTGCTCTGTTTGTTGTCAGGGGGAACAGCAGAATGTCTCATTAACCAATTCGGTTGTGCTTTCTCTCCGAAGACATTCCGCCCTGCTGCTATGATGATTGAGCGGTCAGCTGACTTCGGGAAGACGTGGCAAGTTTATCGTTACTTCGCCTATGACTGTGAGACGTCCTTCCCCCATATTTCCCAGGGTCCAATGCAGAAGGTTGATGATGTCATCTGTGACTCACGTTACTCTGACATTGAGCCCTCCACTGAGGGAGAGGTACGAATCTCCTCCCACAGTACTAATGAAGTACTCCACAGTTGTGCTGCAGTACTGTGATACCACAGTAGTAGTATCAGGTATTAGAGTACCCTGAACTTTCGATGTCACAGTGATGACATATCTCTCTTTTCCAGGTGATTTTCAGGGTCCTGGATCCAGCTTTCAGGATCGATGACCCCTATAGCCCCAGGATCCAGAGTACGGCTGCCTCTGATTATTTACCAGTTATTGGTCAGTTATTAACCAACTATTGATCAGTTATTGATTGCTCTGTTCAGATCTGCTGAAAATCACCAACCTGCGTGTGCAGTTCACCAAACTGCACACACTGGGAGACAACCTGCTGGACTCCCGTATGGAGATCAAAGAGAAATATTACTATGCAGTTTACGACATGGTGGTCCGAGGAAACTGCTTCTGCTATGGACACGCCTCTGAGTGTGCCCCCATCCAGGGAGCTGGACAGACCAGGGAGGGCATGGTGAGTCTTGAAAGGGGCAAGTAGACCAGGGGGGTAATGCTGAGTCCCGAACAAAGCCAAAGCTGTCCCATTGTATATGAAGACTGATTATTTATTATTTGTGTGTATGACAGTGTGTGTTGTGTGCATCTGCAGGTACATGGTCACTGCATGTGTAACCACAACACCAAAGGTCTGAACTGTGAACAGTGTCAGGATTTCTACCACGACCTTCCCTGGAGACCAGCCGAGGGACGCAACACCAACGCCTGCAGGAGTGAGACATTCTGGTTCACATCTGTCTCTTTTCTGGTCTCTGCTTGTCTTTGGTGGAGGACTAAGACTAAACTGATAACAACAACCTTTTTGTGTGTTTGAAGTAGTCAGGTCAGCTTCCTCTCTACTATCTGACTGTATCTCTTCCTTGTGGTGTTTATAGAGTGTAACTGTAACCAGCACTCAGACTCGTGTCACTTCGACATTGCGGTGTTTGTGGCGTCAGGAAACGTCAGTGGAGGCGTTTGTGACAACTGTCAACACAACACAGCTGGGCACAACTGTGAGCAGTGCCAACCATTCTACTATCAACACCCTGAAAGGGATATCCGAGACCCCAACATCTGCCAACGTGAGTCTATGGCTGGGTGAAGACCTGGACCAGGTCTAAGGGTGCACCAGATCCAGGTCTGAGTGTAGACCTGAACCAGATGTGAGTTAGGACATGGACCAGGTTCTTCTGTGTGTGTGTGTGTGTGTGAATTTTGTCCCCTGTGAGTACCTGTAGCCCTGAGCCTCAGGGTGAATTTTGTCCCTTCTGCTTACCCATAGCCTGCAGCTGTGACCCTCTGGGCTCTCTGAATGGAGGTGTGTGTGATCGGGTGACAGATGTGCGGCTCGGTCTAATTGCTGGTCAGTGTCGCTGTAAAACAAATGTGGAGGGAGAACGGTGTGAACGATGCAAACAGGCACACTACGGTCTGGGCAACACAACGGATGGTTGCACAGGTATGACGCACAACATGGACAGATAAAACACAGAGCAACAACACAGACACACAACAAACAGACAGAGAAAACAGAGAAATAACAATCTGTGTGTGTCCCCCATCCCAGCCTGTTCCTGTAGTCCTGTGGGAACACTTCCTGGAGGGAACCCGTGTGACAGTGAAACAGGAAGTTGTTTCTGTAAACGTCTGGTGACTGGCCAACACTGTGACCAGTGTGTGGTGAGGAACTGTGTGTGATTGTGTGTTCATTGTGTATGTTTGCTGAATGTTTACTGTGTGTGTGTGTGTGTGTGTTTGTTTATTCGATTCTTATTTGAGGCAAGCGCAGCACAGTGGCGTTAGCGTTATTGCCCCACAAGAAGAAGGTGGTGGGTTCGGTTCCCGGCCTGGGGCCTTTCTGTGTGGAGGTTCCGTGTTCTCCCCATGCCTGTGTGGGTTTCCTCCGGCAGAGAGAAGCAGAAGCAGTGAAGGAGAGGAGGGGGGGACTGAACAGAGAACAAGAACCAGAGGAGAGAAGTTGACATGAAAAAACATTCAGTGACTGATGAAACCTGCTCGTTCTAAATGTGCTGCAGTAAATATTATCAGGAGAAGAAGAGGTCACAGTGGGAGGGACTGATAACTAAAGGGAACTGTTGGAGCAGCTACTGTATGGAGTCAGAACAGTCTCATAATGAATGAAATTCATTCAGTAATTCGTATGCTCCGTGAATTTATATTATAAGTGTGCCTCAAAATTATATTTGTGAAGTCCGAAATACAACTAAGAAACAAAGCATGTGTGTTCGTGAAAAGCCCCGCGAGAATTCATTCATTATGAGACTGTTCTGACCCCATACTACTGAGCAGGAACATGAATGAATGAATGTTTGAGGCAAACAAAGCTGATCGCCAGAAAGTTGTTTGGCTTTTTTTCACGTCTGCTCTGTGTGTGTGTGTGTGTGTGTGTGTGTGTGTGTGTCAGTCTGAACATTGGGGTCTCAGTAATGATGCAGATGGCTGCCGACCGTGTGACTGTGATCTTGGCGGAGCCGTCAACAACCAGTAAGTTAACATCCAAATCACAACTTGCTGTTAGCATCTAATTTCTGATATTTTTACCAAATAAAGCACGTTGATTTTCCTGAAATGAGTAACCTTGAAGTCAAAATAAGAGGAAGAACGTGAGCTGATATAATCCAAACATTGATGCTCTACTTGAAACATGCAGAGTAAGATGTGATACCTGCTTACAAACAGCCAACAGTGTTTTTTCAAAATATGAAACATTTGAAAAAGATCCTCCAACTTCAGTTTCACTGTTTGGACTTTAAATGAAAAGGTGTCAGCGGTGTCTCTTTACTTCTTTTCATCCTACTTTGGGTTTGAGGTAGGCACTGATTCTTGGTTTGTTTCCTCTCAGTCCATCGTGATGTACACTATGTTTAGGTTTGCTCTGGCATTTTCCACTTGCAGGTGTGACCAGGTGAGTGGCCAGTGTGTCTGCAGGGATCATATGTTTGGACGGCGCTGCGATCAGGTCGAGTCTGGATTCTACTTTGTCGCTCTCGATCACTACACTTATGAGGCTGAGGATGCCAAATTTGGACCAGTAAGTCACTTGTCAGTTCAGTAGTTAAAAGTAAAAAGGTTTTTTTTTTTCCTTGTTTCAAACATTTATTTTAATCCGTTCCAAAACCAATCACCCGTTTTAAAGTTTTTACATTGGATCTCTTGGCAGACCAAAGACGGTTCCTAAATATTTTCATTCACATCTTGTGTTTCACTGTTGGTGATTGTTCTTCTGCAGATGATACAAACCAACCACATGTTCTCCAGGTTATAATGTGACCCTCTCTGCTCATTTAAGCTTTTTTTCTTCTTGGTATTTCACAGGAACATGAAGTTTCATGTGAGATGGTCAGAGGTTGTTTATTTTTTTAATCTGGTCTCTTTAGGGAGTGACGGTGGTTCCAAGATCACATCCTCAGGACCGTAACCCAACCTGGACGGGAATTGGCCTGGTCAACATTCCTGAGGGGGCTTTCTTGGAGTTCTCTGTGGACAACGTCCCCCACTCCATGGAATACGACATTCTCATCCGCTACGAGCCTCAGGTAGGACACTGTCCCTGTGTCCTGTTTGTACTACATGTGGGACCAGCTGACCACTTTTTCAATTGGTCTGAGGGGCTGAGCGGCACATTTAGACCCTGCATTTCAGATTTGGAATGAAAATGAAACATTTTAAATTAAAACTAGTGTATAAGGGCTGAATATTTTCTGCATCAGAAGTCAATAAAAAGAGAAAATGAAAGAGAAAAAAAAAAGAGGTTAAAGGTAAAAATCGGATGTGTTGGTTCTGAAGTTGCCTGACCAATGGGAGGAGGTCCTGATGACAGTGATGCGGCCTGGACCAATCAGAGCAGACAGCCGCTGCGTCAACACCGTACCTGATGACGACAATCAGATGACCTCACTTCACCCCGGCTCACGGTAACAGCTAATACGTGGATGATATCATAGATCTATTCACATTAGTTTTGATCCTGTGTCAGGGAGAACTCTGAAACTGGTCCAGATCTGCCAATCTGAACCAGGACCACGTTTCAAGTCCTTCAGTGCCTGAAGTGTGCAACAGATGTAACTCTGTCTGTTCAGGCACGTGGTTCTGCCGAGACCGGTCTGCTTTGAATCTGGTCTGAACTACACAGTCCGCCTCAGTCTCCCTCTGTACTCGGCCCTCAGTGATGTCCAGTCTCCGTACACCCTCATCGACTCGGTGAGAACCCTCAAAAGCTCAAACTGTCAGAAGGTTTTTGACTATGTAGCTCTACGCTCAATTCTGACCTTCAACATATGAACTTCATGATTTTGTGTAGTCAGTTTTCTTCTTCCTCATCTTCAGATTGTGTTGATGCCGCACTGTAAAAACCTGGAGATCTTTATGGGCTCAGAGGAAGGAGACTCCAGTGGGAACAACAGCTGGGAAACCTTCCAGCGTTATCGGTGTCTAGAAAACAGCCAGAGTGTCATCAAGACACCAATGGCAGACATCTGCCGAAACTACATCTTCAGTATTTCTGCCATGTTACACCACGGAGCGAAAGGTACCATCCTGAAGACAACCTTAATGATCGCATTTAGGCTCAACAAGTCGGATTCAGATCAGCAGAGCTTTGTCATGTGACCACAGAGGCTGTAGGGTGTCAGTCCAACAGAGAGACATGTTCTAGGACTGAAGGTTTATTGGACACAGCTCTCAATAATTAAGATAACCCCTTCTTGTGAAATCTAAATTACAAAACACTATTTCATAAAAACACATTTAGTTTGTAAATGCAAAATAATTTCAACAGAAGTACAGTTTTTGAAGCAAACAGGAGGAGCACAGGTCCGGAGCCGTACAGTGTGGTGCTCCAGAGCAGAACAACACAAAGAAGAAGAAAGATTTGCTGTAGTAGTAGAAGAAGAGGGAACAAATTTCACTTTCAAAATCTAAGAGAAAAGTGGTTGATAAGCACAGACAGCAGACAGACAGTATTTAAAATAAAAACACAACATTTTCAGAAATATCTGTTCTTTTTTGTGTTACTTGAACACTGACCTGGCCATCCAATGAGATGACGGTGACATCGCTTGCCTCCATCTCTTTTGAGTTTCAGACCCCTGCTTTAGAGCTTTAGTGAATCCCACCTGAGGGGGGTATCCTGTAGCTCTGACCTTTGACCCCTGTTTGAGAACAGGAGGAATTCTCCTCAGGTTTCAATGAGACCCGTCCATTGGTTTCAGTCATGGCCCTGACTCGCACACAGAGGAGAAGGTGGTCTCTTCTCAGCAGTCTGTTTCTGCAGTCTCACTTTTTCATCATCATCATCTTCCTTGCTTTACTGCAGCTGCTGCTTCTTTCCGCCTCATTTTATTCCCAAAGTGAAATCACTCCTCCTTTCTCTGGTTTCACCTCCCAACAAGACTGTCTTTCCCTCTTCACATTCCTCCAGCTCATAAATCCGTCCCATCTGTGAAGAGTTTCCTGAGCTTTTCCAGCTTAGAATGATAATAATTTCATCTTGGTTGATTTCTAACATGTTTTTTATTGGACTTAATTTCCCAGAATGCCAGTGTGACCCTCAGGGCTCCCTCAGCAATGTGTGCGATCCCAGTGGGGGTCAATGTCAGTGTCGCCCTAACGTGGTCGGCAGGAACTGTGACAGATGTGCTCCGGCCACATTCCACTTCGGACCCAACGGCTGCAGAGGTACATCAACATTTAACATGTGTTACACATCTGTTAAATCAAATGTATTTATAAGGTGCCAAATCATAACAGAGTTTCATCAAGAGCAGGTCCAGACCAAACTCTGTATGGAGCTGTTAGAGAGACCAACAGCAGACAGGAGACAGAAGAGAGAAACACTTCCTTTAAGAGGCAAAAACCTGGGGCAGAACCGGGCTCGGGGAGGGGGGCTATCTGCCTCGACTGGTTTGGTTGACAGATGGAGAGATTGGGGGGGGGCAGAGAGAGAAGCAGAGGCAGTTAGAGAGACAGTGAGAGAGAGAGCCTGAAGCAGGGGAGGGGGGGGACTCTGTAGAGGGATGGAGAAAGAACAAGAACAGGAGGAGAGAAGATGACATGAAGATACAAACTGAACATCCAGAAAACATCCAGTGACTGATGAAACCTGCTCGTTCTAAATGTGCTGCAGTAAATATTATCAGGAGAAGAAGAGGTCACAGTGGGAGGGACTGATAACTAAAGGGAACTGTTGGAGCAGAGATGATTCAGACAGGAAGAGACAGGGCAAGAGGACTAGGCTGGACTACTGTAACTCAGAACTATCTGGATGTCCAAACAGTTCTCTGAAAGGCCTTCAGATGATTCAGAATGCTGCTGCACGAATATTAGCAGGAACTACAAAAAGGGATCACATTTCTCCTGTTAGCTGCTCTTCATTGGCTGCCGGTAAAATTCAGAATAGAATTTAAAATCTTTCTGTTGACGTATACAGCTCTTCATTACCAAGCCAACCCTAACCCATGTGTCAGGATGAGTCATTGTTAACATGAACAAAGTGATGTCTGTCTGATAAACTTAGTGCAGCTCCTCAGATTCATTTCATGTTTCAGCCTTTGTAATAGAATATTATGGTCTGTGGTGTCAGAAGCAGCTCTAAGATCTAACAGGACAGTATGGAGGCCAATCTGTTGTCTTTGGTAACTTTTACCGGAGCTGTTTCTGTGATGGACTCTTCAAACAGGCCCTTCTTCTGCAGATGGTCACAGAATTGGTTTGCAACTGCTTTTTCAAGAATTTTGGAAATAAAGCGAGGATAGATATGAGTCCATAATCAGCCCCAACATCTAGATCAGCATTAGGTATTTTTAATAACAGCAGTCTTGAAAGGCTGTGCAACATTACCAAGAGATAAACTCTCATTGATCAGATCCAGAATATACATGTTAATTAGTGGAAAACATCTTTAAAGAGCCTGGTAGGTATCAAGTCTAAAATACAAGTTGATGGTTTATATGATGGGACTATAGAAAGTAGATTTAAAGGTGAAAATACAAAGCAGGTGTTACAGTTGATTGAGAAGCTCCTGCATTTTATAGTAGATTACTGCCAATTGTAGGTAAGCTGTATTGCTGTTGAATTTTGGCTCTTGATTGTTAGTTTTGATTTTATTAGTTAAAAAAAGCCCATAACATCATTGCTGCTAAGAGCTAAAGGAATCTCTGTCAGCCTGGCTACAGTACTGAAGGAAACCAGGATTTTTTCTCTTTTCTTCTATCAGTGCTGAACAGTCTGAGCTTCTGACGCTGGAAGAGCTTTTTTATATGTTTTTAAGATTTCTTTCCAGGCTAAGTAGAATTCATCTGCATTACTGGACCGCCACCTCCTTTCCAAAGGTTAACAGTTAGCTGTGTAACAGCTGTTGAGCTGGGTAGTCTCAGTGTTTCAGGTGTTTTTGTTGTGTGTTTCTGCAGATTGTGCCTGTGACCCTCAGGGTTCACAGAGTCCATTTTGTGCGCTGACCGGTCAGTGTGTGTGTATCTCCGGAGCGTACGGCCGACAGTGTGATCGCTGTCTGCCCGGTTACTGGGGTTTCCCTGCCTGCCGACCCTGCTCCTGCAACGGACACGCCAACGACTGTGACCCCATCACCGGATACTGCACCACCTGCAGGGACCACACCACCGGACACAGCTGTGACAGGTAAACAGTCAGTCAGTCAGACAGACAGACAGTCAGTCAGACAGTCAGACAGACAGTCAGTCAGTCAGTCAGTCAGTCAGACAGTCAGACGGACAGTCAGTCAGACAGTCAGACGGACAGACAGACAGTCAGACAGTCAGACAGTCAGTCAGACGGACAGACAGTCAGTCAGTCAGTCAGTCAGTCAGACAGTCAGTCGGACAGTCAGACGGACAGACAGTCAGTCAGTCAGTCAGTCAGACAGTCAGTCAGACAGTCAGACGGACAGACAGTCAGTCAGTCAGACGGACAGACAGTCAGTCAGTCAGTCAGACGGACAGTCAGTCAGACAGTCAGACGGACAGACAGTCAGTCAGTCAGTCAGTCAGACGGACAGACAGACAGACAGTCAGTCAGACGGACAGACAGACAGTCAGTCAGTCAGTCAGTCAGTCAGACAGTCAGACGGACAGACAGTCAGTCAGTCAGTCAGACAGTCAGACGGACAGACAGTCAGTCAGTCAGTCAGACGGACAGACAGAAAGACAGTCAGTCAGACGGACAGACAGACAGTCAGTCAGACGGACAGACAGACAGACAGTCAGTCAGACAGTCAGTCAGTCAGTCAGACAGACAGACAGACAGACAGTCAGACAGACAGACAGACAGTCAGACGGACAGACAGACAGTCAGACAGTCAGTCAGAGAGACGGTCAGTCAGACAGTCAGACAGACAGTCAGTCAGTCAGTCAGACGGACAGACAGTCAGTCAGTCAGACGGACAGACAGTCAGTCAGTCAGTCAGTCAGACAGTCAGTCAGACAGTCAGTCAGACGGACAGACAGACAGACGGATAGACAGACAGACAGTCAGTCAGACAGACGGTCAGTCAGACAGTCAGTCAGACAGTCAGTCAGACAGTCAGACGGACAGACAGTCAGTCAGTCAGACGGACAGACAGTCAGTCAGACGGACAGTCAGTCAGTCAGACGGACAGACAGTCAGACGGACAGACAGTCAGACAGACAGACAGACAGACGGACAGTCAGACAGACGGACAGTCAGTCAGACGGACAGTCAGTCAGTCAGTCAGACAGACAGTCAGTCAGACAGTCAGTCAGACGGACAGACAGTCAGACAGTCAGACGGACAGACAGTCAGTCAGACAGTCAGTCAGACAGTCAGACGGACAGACAGTCAGTCAGTCAGTCAGACGGACAGACAGACAGACAGTCAGTCGGACAGTCAGTCAGACAGTCAGACGGACAGTCAGTCAGTCAGACGGACAGACAGTCAGTCAGACGGACAGTCAGTCAGTCAGACGGACAGACAGTCAGACAGACAGACAGTCAGACAGACAGACAGACAGACGGACAGTCAGTCAGACGGACAGTCAGTCAGTCAGTCAGACAGACGGACAGTCAGTCAGACGGACAGTCAGTCAGTCAGTCAGACAGACAGACAGTCAGTCAGACAGACAGACAGTCAGTCGGACAGACAGACAGACAGACAGTCAGTCAGACGGACAGACAGACAGACAGTCAGACGGACAGACAGACAGACAGTCAGACGGACAGACAGACAGTCAGACAGTCAGTCAGTCAGACGGACAGTCAGTCAGTCAGTCAGACGGACAGTCAGTCAGACAGTCAGACGGACAGTCAGACAGTCAGTCAGACAGACAGTCAGACAGACAGACAGACAGACAGTCAGTCAGTCCGTTGAAGAAGAGTTTCAAACTAAAATGGAGCCTGACAGATTCGGTTGATCCAACATTTTTCTTGGTGGGAGATCAGATTTGTTTGTGTCCCTTTTGATTCCCTTACACCTTTATTCAGGTGTCTGGATGGTTACTATGGCGATCCAACACTGGGCTCAGGTGACCACTGTCGTCCCTGCATGTGTCCTGATGGCCCTGACAGCCAGCGGCAGTTTGCAGGAAGTTGTTATCGCAGCGATGACTCCCAGCTGGCCATTTGTGTCTGCAACACTGGATACAAAGGTAAAAACTTCATACATGCTGAAGGAAAACCTTCAAAATCTCCTCTAAAAACATCTTCTCTCTCCATCCCTCTACCTGCCACACACACATTCTCTCTCTCAACCCAACCAGTCACATTAACAGCTGTAATGAGCTGGAAATGGCTCACTGACAGCTGACGAGCTGAAAAGATCTGAAGTGTGAGATCTTGAATCAGTCAGTTTACTTCAAATCCTGCAGTAGTGTTTGAGCCCCTCTTCACTGGAGCCGAGTCAGCTGAGGGTCAGAGGTCAAATGAATTTTTGTTGTTGATGTCTAAGATGTTAAAAAGTTGTTTGCCCATCAGCTGACATCAGAGGATGTTCTGAAGCATGATGAAAATATCCTGACAGGTTTTGGCCCTGAGGTACACCATAAAAACAGATGAATTTTCAATAGAAGGACAAATGAAAACAGAAAAAGCAGATGTGTCTAGCTGCCACTTTAATTATCAGTTTCACTGAATCAATTATCTTCTCTGTTTTATATAAATATTGGAAATGTGGTGAAAACAAGAAACACCTGATTGTCATATGTGGACAAATTCTGTGACTCTGTCTCCCTCTCATCTGTCACCTGACTTCTCCAGGTGCTCGCTGTGATGAATGCTCCCCTGGTTACTATGGAAACCCAGGTGAGCCAGGTGGGCAGTGCCAACCCTGTCAGTGTAACAACAACATCAACCTGTTGGACCCGGAGTCTTGTGATGCTCAAACCGGCGAGTGCTTACGATGTCTGTACCACAGTGATGGTCTCGCCTGTCAGAGCTGCAAACTTGGTTACTATGGCAACGCTTTGTTGCAGGATTGCAGGAGTGAGTATGCTGGGTTACCATAGCAACCATTTTCATGCTTTGATCTGAGTAGATAATCCAGCAGGTTGGAGATTAGAATCAGATCAGATGAAGACAAACTTTGACAAACCTAAATCTTAAAATATGATCAGACTTAAACCTCAACGAAGCTCAACCAAATTCACACCAAATCACCAAATTTAGATAAAGTCCTGGTTATATCAGGATCAAATTCCAATTAAGGTTTTTGTGCACAGAGTGCGTCTGTAATCATCTGGGCAGTGACCCCTCCAACTGTCCGACATCCGGAGACTGTCACTGCGACCGCCACAGCGGTCAATGTCACTGCCTCCCGAACGTGGTCGGTCAACACTGTGACCGCTGTGCGACTGACACCTGGAACATGGCAAGCGGCGGCGGATGTCAGACCTGTGGATGTGATCCCAAGCATTCATACGGGACGTCCTGCAATGAGGTGAGCACCAGATGTTCTGAGCTGGATCCTGTTCCAAAGCTATGAAAGTCACAGTCCACCTCTCTTTTTTTTTTTTTTTTTTTTTTTGAAGCAAATTTCATTAAAAAATACAAAAGAACTGAAGTTCAGGAAGGATGTTGGAATTTAAAAAAAGATCCTGGTCTTGCTTCAGGACCTCCATTAAAATTTTCCGTCCAGTTCTGCTTCTGGCCTTGACAGTATGTCTGATCCACAGATCAGCGGTCAGTGCTCCTGTCACCCAGGTTTTGGGGGAAGAACATGCAGCGACTGTAGAGAACTGTTCTGGGGAGATCCTGAGAACATGTGCCACGGTAAGTGGACTAGCAGAAACCAGATTTCAGATCAGAGACGACTTTTGCCCCACTGAATTGTGGGAACGTAAACAGCTCCCAGCATGCTCTGTTATGATCTGTTTCGAGTCAAATGAAGTCCAGATGTTCACTGAGGCTCACTGGTCTCATCAACATGGACACAAAACCAAAACCCTGTCAGAACTCCACACATCCATAATGAGCTGTTAGAAGAGGGAGGGAAAGGAGAGAAAGACATGGGAAGAGAGTGAGAGAGACAGACGGAGAGAGAGAGCGACAGGCACAAATGCTCCAACTGTACGCCATTTACACTCAAAGCATCTGACAGGAAGTGAGTGAGACAGAATGTGTGTTGAACATCTGGTCCGGATTAAAGACAGCTGGATCGGATACAGACTGAAGACACTGTCTGTCTGTCTCTCTGTTTATCTCCCTCTCTATCCCTCAGCGTGTGACTGCGACCCCCGCGGTATCTCTGAACAGCAGTGTGATAAGGTTGGCGGTCAGTGCGTCTGTCTGGAAGGTGTGTCTGGACGCCGTTGTGACGTCTGCGCCCGCGGATTCTCAGGAACCTTCCCCAACTGCCACCGCTGCCACCACTGCTTTGTCGAATGGGACGATGTCATCGGGCAGTTGACCAATCAAACGCACCGCCTCATTAACAGGGTCAATGCCATGAAAGCCAACGGTGTCAGTGGACCGCACAGGAAGTCCATTGACAGCATGGAGAGGAGCACTGCAGAAATCCAGGTCTTCCTGAACCAGAACCCGGCATCGCAACCACTGACAGGGATCCAGCAGCTGCTGCAACAGGCCACGTGAGACCATTCATGTATATATAGAGATATATATATATATACACATAAATACCATCGTATCAAGTAACCTCTGACCCCGTTTGTCCCTCAGTGACCTGATGGGGACCCTGAGCCAGATGTTGAACCACACAGAGCAGACTCTGGTCCAGGTGGATAACCAGCATTCAGCTGCAGAAACTAAACTGGACTCTGTGTCATCAGATGCAAAGAAATTGGAACAAACTGTTAAAGATCTGCTGGATCAGGTGGAGGTGATGAAAACCTTTGACATCAGAGGTCAGTAGGGGTCAAAGGTCAGGGGTCATTGGAGTGAGGTGTGTGTGTGTCCAGGTCCAGGCTTCTCAGTAGTAATGTTATAGAAATGTTGTTGTTGTTGTTGTTTTCATTTTATACATTGTTTATTATCAGGGTTAAATGAATAGGAATCATCACAACAAAAGCTCAGAGATTCAGTTTGTTTTCCTAAAGGATTTCTCATCTGATTTCCTCTTACTGTCTGTTGCTAGGGGCGACCGACAGCGTCACTAAGCACTTCTCTCAGTCTCAGGAGGCCGAGGTTCGAGCCAATGCTTCCACTGTTGACACCGGCAGCCCAGTGGAAACCTCTGCCACTCTACGGCAACTGACAGAGGACAAATTGAACCAGAGCAGAGAGGTGTTCCTGAGGAAACAAAGTGAGCATGATCTGAAGCTGGACGACCTGGCAGGAGACCTGCAGACTCTGGACATATCAGACCTCAAGGTTCATTTGTTGCTACTGAACTTTTGACCAGCTAGTCTGACCAGATCCTTCTGCTCTCCGCTTCTGTTTTAACTCTCTGTCCTGGTTCCTCCAGACCTGTATCAGTCCATCACCGGGTCTTGACCTTTGCCGGTCCTCTTCCTGTCACGATGAGGGATGTGATGGCGTGGTGACAACAGCCAATGGTGCCTGGAGTAAGGCTAAAAAGTCAGAACAGGAAATCATCAGTGCCATGGAGGAAGTGGAGAAACTGTCCAAGATGGTGAGCCAGACCGGTCCTTAAGGGTCCTGGGAGATCCTAGTCAGTGGTTCCAGCTAAGCTGTGGAAGATGTTCTCACCTGTGTTCTGGTGTCAGGTGCTGGAGGCTAAGCTGAAGGCAGACGAAGCGAAGCTGAGTGCCCAGGATGTCCTGATGAAGACCAACACAACCAAACAGAGGGTGGACCAGAGTAACGAGGAGCTGAGGCGTCTCATCAGACAGATCAGAGACTTCCTAACAGGTAACCTCACTTCCTGTTTACTAACCAGCAGATGAACGGAACCATGCGACTCCCTGTTGACAGTTAATTAAAATGAGGTTTTGTGTTAAAACCTGTGATCAAAAAGGAGAGGCTCAGTCCAGGACCAGTCCTCAGTTCTCAGTCCTGGTTCCTGTGGTGGCCCAGGGAAGGATTTACAGGGTCTGAGCTGGTCGACAGAGGGTGAAGTCCTCGAGTGGGATTTAATCTAGTGTGGGTGTTTTTCAGAGGACGCTGCTGACCTAGCGAGCATCGAGCTGGTGGCCAATGAGGTCCTGGCCATGCAGATGCCAACGACGCCGGCTCAGCTGCAGAACCTAACTGAGGAAATCCGCCAGAAGGTGGGAGAACTCGGACAAGTGGAGTTCATCCTGGAGCAGAGCACCAACGACATCCACAGAGCTGAGAGCCTGCTGGACCAAGCCCGCCGAGCCAGGTGAGTTTTACCCCATCCCCCTCAGTGACCTTGTTAAAACCTCCATTGACATGTGAGATGTGTTGCTCAGGGAGGAGGCAGCTGATGTGAAGGACGCCGCCGAGAAAGTGAAACAAGCTCTGGAGGAAGCTCAGAGAGCTCAGAAGGCTGCCAGCAGCGCCATCCAGCAGGCCGCCATGAACATCCAGAACACCAACAACCTGCTGTCCTCTGTCAGTACATGCCCCCCCCCCCCCCCCAAACAGATGAAAACCTTACTGACCTCACGCCACAAATCTTCAGGTATGTGTATGTATGTATCATCCTCTGTGTTGCATTCAGGTAGAGTCAGAGACAGAAGGTGCAGAGTTGATGCTGAACAACGCCACTCAGAGGCTGCAGAGACTGGAGGAAGGTGTGACGCTCCTGAAGGACAAAGCTCTGCATGTGACACTGAGCACCGAGCGGACCAATCAGGATGCAGCAAGCATCAGAGAGCGTGCTGATGAGGTGAAGCAGGTGAGTCCAGCTGACGTCCCAGTCTTTCAGTCCCAGTGAGCTGCAAATCGAGTCATTAACACGTCTTTGTTCAGGACTTGGACTCAGACCTGAAGGACAAGTACACCACTGTAGGACAGATGATTGATCAGAAGGCTGCAGGTGTCGCCGATGCCAAGAGGAGGGCACAGGCACTGCAGCAAGAAGCTAAAAAACTGCTGTTGCAGGCGAGCGACAAGTTACACCTGCTCAAAGGTGACATCACACTGACATCACCCAGACCTTCCCTAGGTCAGACTAGGAACATTCCACCGGTTCTAACTTCTGGTTTCCTGTCAGGTCTGGAGAAGTCTTATAGGGACAACCAGCGGACTCTGGAGCTGAAGGCAGAGCTCCTGGTGGAACTGGAGGCTGCGGTGAAGGAGCTGCTGCAGGAAATAAGCCAAAAGGTCACTGTGTACAGTACCTGTCTGTTCTAGGGTCAAAGTTCAAACTCATAGTTGATGTCATTCACAGCAGACCTAGAAGTACAGACATGTTCTTTAGATGAAACTGTCTAACTGAGACGTAAATATGTAATCCTTTTATTTCCAAACTGAATATGGAGCATTTCATTTCAGTGTGTCCTTGAATGCACCGTGCTGCCTGGTTCAGTCACACTGATATTTAAACTACAAATGAAAATTTGAAGTGGTCAACAATGTAAAAAAACAAAAGCCTCTGAAATTGATCAAATTGACATATTGAATTGTATTGGATTGATCAGCTGTGGCTGTCTTCATGTCACTTCACTGCCTCTTTCATCCATTTGACTGATTTTATACTCAAATTCTTTCTACATGGAAAAAAAAAACAGAGCCGAAATTTTTTATTAATAAAACAACTTCCAGCCTTCACCGAGTGTGGTTCTCATCAGTTTAAAGCTTCAAACTGTTGATTTTTGACGGGAAGGACACAGGTGGAGACAAACAACTGACAAATAAAAGCAGCATCACCTCCAGTCAGGAAGTCCTGTAACTTCACTAAAGGAATAAGTATTGGCTCATAAACATGAGGCCTATGCACAATGGGCAAGTGTCTGTCACGTTAACGTTGCAGCTGCTGAAGAGCTGAACTTGAACACGGCACAATGTAACCTTGGCTGAGTAGGAGGCAACAAAAGCCAATCGGTGGCCAGGCATCAAAACCTGAACCCTGTACGGTAACTAACCCCCCCCGCCCCCCCAAACACCCACATTAATAACATAGTAATGTTGGAGTAATGACAACTGCGATTACCGAGCACTGATCACAAGATGTCAATGAACTGCTGATGTCATCACTTTTTCTCTAGTATCAACAAAAATCCTAAAAAGGATAAAGGTCAGGGGTCATGATGGCGCAGCAGGTTGTTATGGGGGTGGGGAAGCAGGGGATGGGGGGTGAGTACTTCTACTGGAAGTTAATAATGTTGAGAAAACGGGAAAATGATGAAGAAGGTAATGATGCTGTGACCTCCGCCTGCTGTGGCTCATTCGAGGTCCAGGTTACCAGGACAACGCTGCCCCCTGCTGCCGGTCACCTGTGCCTTCACTAGTACTACCACACCAGTATGGTGATCCTTGTTACCATGGTAACAGGTTCATGATGTCATACAATGAATGCTTGTAATAACCTTTATGATAAGAGACCTCTTTTTCTGCTTCAATGATTTTATTTACACAAGTTTAAAGTTAACACGCAACAGAAACATCACACAATGACATGGTCTGCCTTTATGTCTGCAGCAAAATACGACCAACTGTGTGCCTGTGTGTGATGTCTGATGGTTAGTAGTGTTAATGAACAAATCAAAAAGGTGTTTTATATAAACCTGAAGGTTAACGATGGTTAATGAGTGCGTGAGTGTGTGTGAATATGACACTAAAACTACATTTTTAATGGTTAAAGTATAGAAGGTGTTAGAACGTGAGGTCTCTGTCATTAGTTCCTGTTAGCTGTGATTGAAGGTTATTGAGTCCTGTTTTTTTGGGGGGGGGGCTCTGCTGATCTGTCTCTGTTTTTTAAGGTGGATTCCTGCCATTACAGGAGGAAGGCTGTCATGTATCATGTAGCAGGACGTGGGGGCGTAGGGCAGAGCTCCACCCTGAGGGGAACCTTAAACACCTGCAGCCCCTCCTTCAGGTGCTGCTGCCCCCCCATCTCTGTCTTGCAGGTGCTTCCTGTAAGCTCTCTGGATGACTGCTGCTGCCACCTCCTCCTGTCTGCGGCGCAGGGTGCTGCTGATTGGCTCAGACACCTAACAAACAGGGGAGCATCGTCATTTCAGGGTGGGACAAACGTTTTGGACCAGCTGCACATGTTCCCT